>JAANDH010000658.1:0-53136 GCA_011799765.1 Nymphaea thermarum | reverse complement strand
ATATATATATATATATATATATATATATATATATATATATATATATATATATATATATTTTAGAGAGACAAAATAAGACATTCATATATATATGCATCCATATTGGTGCTAAAATAAAATGTAGAAGCATAGAGAGAGGAGAATGAAGAGAATCATCATGTGGATATATATGTATATAACATGTATATGCATATGCGTCTTCATGAGATTATAAATCAATAAATGAAAAATAACCAACTTCAAGTTTGATATAGATCGCAGGGAAGTTTGGACTCATGTAAGGGTCTAAGCTAAGTCCCCAAAGCCACATTAGAAAGGGTTCTTTCAAAAATATTTTGAGAAACCATGATCCTAAATATTTTTATATATGAACATAAAACATAGTCATTTCATTTGTTACAAAGAAATATGTTTCTTCTACCATTGGGTATGGAAGAAAGCCAAACTACACGATAAGGCACTCATAGGGTTCCTAATCGGATGATTAGAAGGAAACTAATGTGAAATGACATGAAAAAACATATTCACATGTACATATTTGTGAGGGTTTTTCAAGGGTTGGACAAGCTCCAACCTTAAAAGTTTACATAATAATAAAGAGTCCCAAAATTTACATAATAATGAAGAGTCCCAAACCACACTCTCATTCTCACCCTGCATTCACACATATGAAAATTCAAACAATTAGGCATAGATAATATCTTAAAACAAAGCAACATTCAAAAAAAGAGAAAACATGATTCATTCACAAAATAAAATATTATCTCATCTTATCATGCTCCCGGTGCACTCGAGCATAGCTTCTTGACTCTGAAATAGATATTTGAGAGTTATCTCATATGGCTATGGGGAGATGAAGGGGAGAGGAAATGAGGAAACCAAAACAAGACTATATTCTAGAAAAAAGAGCATGATTTAATTATAAAATGAAATATCATTTCACTTTCTCATGCTCCCGGTGCACTCAAGAATTGCTTCTTAACTATAAAATAGAGATTCTAAAGCTATCTTATATGGCCATGAAGAAATGAAGAAGGAAAAAAATGGAAGAACCACAACAAGTCTATATTCAAGAAAAGAAAGAGCAACAACAACAAGATTATACTCGAGAAGATAAATAGCATGATTTAATCATAAGATACAAGATTACTTCACTTTCTGATGCTCCCAGTGCACTCAAAAATAGCTTCTTGACTATAAAATAGAGATTTGAAGGTTATCTTATATGACCATGGGGAGATGAAGAAGGGAAGAAACAAGGAAAAGAAATGAGGGAGATGATGACTATATACCTCCAATGAAAATGACTTTTGGAAAAATGAATACCTTAGCTTATAATGATCCTAGATCCTCTTTGAGTGAAGCTCCAAGATGATGCCTCCAAGAAAGTTGTAGTTTGATGAAGCTTGCTCCAAGTTGGAGAAGAATAGAGAAATGAAAAGAGGAAGAGGAAGAGAGCTAAGGAGAAAAATCTAAGTCTTCAAGGGAGAATACACTAGAGTTTCTCCAAGAGCTACCTCATGATCAAGATAGAGGATTGTAAGGGTATTTATAGAGAGTTTTGGAGTCAAAACTCAAACAATTTGATTTTTTTTTAATTTTACAACATTTTCATCCAAATTTCACATAATTTGAATTATTTTTATTTTTTTTAAAGAAAATAAGTTTTGACTAAGTGGGATTAGCTCTTAAACCTGTAAATAACCCTATGGAGTGTGGGCAGAGCTAATGCCCACCTTAAAGATATCAAAATCCGACCCCCAAGGGCCGGTTTTGCAAGAAAATTGGGGTGGGGGGGGGGGGGTGCATTGTTGTTGGCCCCTGGCCGGGCGCAGTTGCACACCAGGAGCAACAACACCCTGGTGCCTCAGAGAGACACGTGCGGCAGCGTAATGTGATCGCTGAAAGCGATCGCGTTATGCTATCGTTACCACGTTCTTCCACGAGCGTGAGGTTGCGCGACGCGAGAGCACGATCGCGCGATGGATTTTTTTTTTAAATAAGGGTTTTTCATATAAAAGCATAAAAATTCATTTTTTGTTCAATTTATTTAAAAAAAAGTGTCTAAAATTATTTTTTTATCAAAAGAGTGGTCGGTTTCAAAAACTTATTTTGGTGCCAGAACAAAGAGTAAAACAAGGGAGAGGTTTGTGCATGCATGCGTGCGATGCTTATAGCACCAGACTTTGTTGTTTTGAACTCGATTTTGGATTTTGAGTTTCAAATACTCGATTTGGACCTAAACTTGGGTTTTGGATCTAATTTGGATATGAGATTTGGATTTTGGATTTAAATCTTTGTGTCTAGATTTAGGCTTTGTGCTTTGGTAAAATAACATAGTCTTTCAAAAAAATTTGGGGTGATTACAGATGCCCCTCTTTGTTACTAAGTCGGTGCTAGCCGTGCTTAGTGACAAAGATAAGCACCACAAATTTTTCAAACAAAACATGTTCGGAGTAATATTTTAAGTTTAACCTCTTACCTGAATGGGTTGTTTGAACTTATGTTGCAAGTTTATCCCCTTGCCTACACGGGTTTGCCAATATTGAATTTAGGTTTAACCCCCCTGAAATGAGTTGCCTTGGCTTGCATTGCAGGTTTAACCCTTTACCTACGTGAGTTGCTCTCACATTGCAGGTTTATCCATTTACCTACATGGGTCCCCCTTAAATCTTGATCGATAATAATAATGAAAATGTCCTAGTGTAATTGTCATGTTTCACAACTGAGAAGAATCTAGATTGAATGGTAATGTGAAAACGTAAATATTTGTCATTGATTGAAAAGTGAATACAAGAGGATTAATCATAGAATTTCTTGAGGTGAAGGGCATTAATAGGATCGGCAAGTTTCACCCCATTAGCATCGATCAACTGGTATGAATTTTGAGGCTAGGCTTCATTAATAACATATGGGTCTTTCCAGTTCGGTGTCCACTTACCACGTGGTCATCCTCTGAGGTATATCACCGATCGTTGGACCAAGTCATTCACTTTGAACTGTCTCTCGATAACTGACTTTGCAAGTTGTCTAGCCACCCTTTGGCGATAAGCTTCAGCATGCTCAGTCGCTTTTATCCCTTTCTTCATCTAGCAAACCGAGTTGCATTAGTCTTTTCTGCTGATATTGATTTAGAGGAAGCTCTATAAGAGAAGCGAACTTCAAAGCAGGTTTCAACACATGTAATGGTATGACTACTTCTATTCCATAGACTAACTCTGCTAGAGTAGCATTTGTTGGAGTTCTCATACTGGTGTGATATGCCCACAGAGCATTGTGCATCTTTTCATGCTAGTCTCTTCCCATTTTTACTGTCTGTTTCAGGATACGGATCAGGATCTTATTGGTGGCCTCCGCTGTTCATTACCTTGGAGGTAATAAGGAGCTTAAAAATGATGCATGATATGGTATTATTGCACAACTGCCTCATCTTTTCATTTTTGAATTGAGTTCCGTTGTCAGATACTATATCATGAGGGACTCCAAATCTGCAAAGAAGATTTTTATGAATGAAGGACAATACATGATGTTCATCTACTGTTCTTAGTGTAATGACTTCTACCCATTTGGTAAAATAGTTTGTTGCAGCAAGAAAATATTTATGACCATTATAAGCTGTAGGGGATATTGGTCCGAGTACATCAAATACCCACATTGAAAATGGCCAAGGAGATGTCAGAGAATGCAAATAAGAGGTTGGGGCATGGATCACTGGAGCATGCAGTTGACATTATTTGCATCTTTTGATGAATTGGTGACAATATTTTTGCATAATAGGTCAATACTATCCTACTCGAATTATCTGTTTGGTGAGGGTTTGGTAACCAACATGGCCCCCACAGTCTCCTCGATGTGATTCTTCGATGACTTCCTTTGCCTCATCTTCATCAAGGCACCGAGAGTATTCAGTACTAAATCTACGTCTGTATAGCACCCCTGCAAGAATAAAGTACCTTGTTGACATACATTGAATTGCTTTCTATTCATTTTTTGACATTCTAGTCGGGAATTCTCCGCTTTCAATGTACCTTTTGATGTCATGGTACCAAGGTGTATTCCCCTCTTAGATATGATGTGTGTCATCATTTCAAAAGCAGGGTGTTCCAATCTTCCAATCTCAAAAGAACTAACTGCTTCATTGGTTCGAAAAATGATGGTGGATCATAGGCTCGCGAGGCCATCCGCAATAGGGTTACTTTCTCTTTTTATGTGAGTCAGTTGTACTTCCTCAAATTGACGGATCAAGGAGGTGGTGATTTCTTGATATGGCACCAACTTTTCATCTTTAACTTGCCATTCTCCATTCACTTGATTTATGATAAGTTGAGAGTCGTTGAAGGCATGCACCCTTTTTACTTGAAAATGTAATAAAGAACGAAGTTTTTGTATGAGGGCTTCATATTCAGCCATGTTATCGGTACATGGAAAGTCGAGTTTTAAAAAATACAGGATCATTTCATCTTTTGGAATGATAAGTAGGATGCCTATGTCTGCTTCCATCATATTTTTGGATCCATCAAAGTACATCTTCCATATTGGGACTGTTTCCAATCTTAGTACATGTTCATCCAAAAACTCATCGTTAGTTTTGATCTCCTCGTATTGGGGAAAGTCTGCTAATTGATCCTCAATTGCTTGTCCTTTGATTGACTTTTGGGACACATATTCAAGATCATATTGCATCAGTAGAACTTGCCATTTGGCGATGCGTCCACTAAGAAAGGGTTGTTCCAAGATGTAGTTAAGAATATTTAGCTTGAAAAGTATCTTGACCTCACAAGCTAATAAATAATGTCTCAGTTTGACACATCCAAACCAATGCCAGACAAGTTTTTTCTATTGAAGAGTAATTCTTTTCATATTGGACAAAAGTTTTGCTAATGTAATAAATTGCATGCTCAATGTGACTTCATTCCTCATATTGTGCCAAAAAGCCACCACATGCTGACTCATTTACTGTAATGTAAAGCAGCAATGGTCTACCCAACACCGGAGGTTTTAAGATTGGTGGATTCAAAAGGTATCTCTTGATATTTTCAAATGATTGCTGACATTCAAAACCCCATTCAAACTTGGCACATTTCCTCAGCAGTTGGTTGAATGGTTTGCATCTCATGCCAGATTGAAAATGAATCATCTGATGGACTGGATTCGCCCCTGTAAACTTCAAAGTTCCTTGATATTGGTAGGTGGTAGCATATCGATGATTGCTTTAGCTTTTGTAAGATCCATCTCGATTCCCCTTTTACTTACCATGAAACCCAAAAGTTTGTCTGATTCAACCTCAAATACATATTTTTAAGGATTCAAACGAAGCTTGTACTATAAGAGTCTCTCAAACACCTGGGCAAGGGTTTCAATGTGGTCCTCTCTTGCCTTAGACTTAATCAATATGTCATCGATATATGCATCCATGATTTTGTGCATCTGGTTATGGAAGATAGCAGTCATGGCTTTTTGATAAGTTGCACCAGCAATTTTCAACCCAAACAGCATTACCATGTAATAGAAAGTGCCCCAGGGTAAAGCGGTCTTAGGTTGATTATTGATTGCTAATTTGATTTGGTTATATCCCTAATATCCATCCATAAAAGATAACATGACAATGCCTGCATTACTGTCTACCAACAAATCAATATTTGGAAGTGGATAATCATCCTTTGATGTGGCTTTGTTTAGGTCTCGAAAGTCGATGCATACAGTAATTTTGCCATTTTTCTTGGGACCACCATGATGTTAGTCAACCCTTATGGGTAATCGATGACATGAATGAATTTTACCTTTATTAGGTCTTCTAATCTTTCTTTTACATGTCATTCTAGTTGAGGGTCAAGCTTGCACAACTTTTGCTTAACTAGTTTGCAACTAGAATTTAAGGGCAAACGATGTTCAACCAACTGGTGGTCTAATCCTGACATATGTTCATAGGTCCATGTGAAAGCTTCTTGGTTACTTATAAGAAAGTCCACCAATCTTTTCTTCTTGTCTACTGACAAACTAGTACCAATTTGAAGGATTTTAGGATCCTCACTAGCTCCAATGTTAATCTCTTCAATTGGATCATTAACCAAGGATGATGGATATTCTTGTTTATGAATCTGAGAAAATTTCAGAAATTTCGATTCGAGTATTGTCGTAGGTTCAACTTCACTGTCTATTTGTTTGACAAATGCTTTCTGGGGGGGACTTTCGAGGAAAAAGAAGAAACTGAGACATATTGAATTTTGATATCTTGTATAGAGGATGATAAAAGGAAAATTTGAACAAAATTAAAATTGATAACTAAAGATTACTCGCATTGCATATCAAAAGTTCTTAGTTTGTAGAGGGGGTCCTCTCATGTGACCAGACAAAAAAAGAAGTTTAAGATTACAAAATTCATGAGACGATTAACAACAAAGGTGAATACTATATGCCAACATGATCTTCAAATTTCTTCATGATATCTCAGTTCTCTGGTGTTCATCTAAAAAGGGAGCCTAATCGGTTGCAAGATGTCATCTTCGTTCTTCCCGATGTCAGTGAATAGACGATAGCCACCTTTCAGAAGAAGCTGAAATCCCTTAGGGTTTTTCATGAAATGAACATACAATGGGTGTTTTTGATAGCTCAGATAACTACTTGAAACAGTATAAGTGCTCCTTGATGATTCGCCTATCTCCATGTTTTGTATCCATTCCTCCAAAGGTCTGTTCTTCGCGGTTCTTATGATGGGTACATCCACTGAATCAATTGGCCTTAGGAGCATCGGTTGCACCAACCTCTCGACTGGATCCTCAGCACATACAAGGATGACAGACCAAAATTCAATTTAAGGCATTGATGAAGAGTGGATGAGATCTCTCGTACTTGGTGGATACAAGGTCATCCCAAAATCAAGTTATATGATGGTGGTACATCCACCACATGGAATACAACGCAATGATTGGTGTTTTTGATGGTCACGTTCATGTCGATGGTGCCTTTATTGTTCATGCTTCAGCCATCGTATCCATAGATCTTGATATCATTGGCGTGATATTTGTCTTCACAAAATCCCAAAGCTTTGACTGTGAGATTAGGACAAATATTTAAGCTACTTTCTCCATCGATAAATACATGTGGCACAATCATCTCATTGACCTGGACGACAATGTAAAGAGCATCTTCATGGTAATATCCCCATTTTGAGAGGTCCTTCTCTGATAAGGTAATTGACTGGTCCTTAGAGTGTTGAATCCAATCTCCTTCAACTGTATGCTCTTCCAAGGGGAGGACTTTACTCAAGTAGCATTGATCTTCGTCTGAAGAGTCATATGATGATTTATCATCGCCGCCTCGTAGGATAAAAGTCTTTGGGATTATTGGAAGTTTTTTTGATGAACTTTTTGTCTAACTATTCATCATAGCAATAAAATCTATAGGTTTCTTTTCATGATTTGTCATCATGACCTTGTGTGAACTGCTTCCATCACAAGGTCGGATGTGCTCATGTGGATGATATGGGAGTGGAGTGCCTATGCTGATTTGGCTACTGTCGTCTTCCCGTGTTCAAGAAATGGATTTCTTAATACCTCAGGGATGCTATCATCACCAATCTGGAGATCCTTGTTGATGAAGTCTTGGATAATGTTTTTGAGGACAACACAATCCTCAGTGTCATGACCAGGGATGCGATGAAACTTGTACACTTTTTCTTTATTTCTTCCCATCATTTTTGGAGGCTCTAACATTTTTGGCAAGATGATGGTTCCTTTGGCAATGAGATATTTCAGGATCTTCTCACGGGACTAACTGAGAGGGGTGAATTTCTTATCATAACTTCAACCTTGGTGTGTGTTTTTTCCTGCATTATTGTCTTTGAGAAACTGCGTGTTCTTCTTGTGACTAACTTCTTTATCATGCTCATAACTATTGTCATTGTCCTTTTGAATGCGAGCATTAGCTATGAAGTGTGCAGACAACTGTGTCCTTCCTCCTTTCTTTTCAACCTTTGTACTTAGGAGCAATGATTCCATCAAAATCACCTTCCTATATTGAATTTGCTTGTTCAATCAACTCAGTAAAGGTCTTAATCGAGGCATTGCAGATGAGACTCTTCAAAGGCTAGACAAGATTTTTCCTGATGAGTGACAAAGATTGTGTTTCAGAAATTGGCTCTTTCATCTTGTTGCATTGAATTCTCCATTTTTTGATGAATTCTTGAGCCTTTTCTTTTTGCTTTTGACGAAGACTCCAAATGGTACTGAGGGTTGGAGCCATGGGAGCATTTTGTTTGAATCATTCGATAATATATTAATCAATTTGTCAAATTTCTTCAGTTCGACTGGGTTGACATTTTCTTTGTACCATTGTGTGGCAATGCCTTCAAGACTCCTTGAAAAATAACGAAACAAAGTTCTGTTATTTATCCAGATCTTTCAACAATCATTGAAGAAGGTTGAAAGATGAACATGTGGGCAGGTGGTTCCATCATATCTGACGAACTCCCTGGGTAAGCCTTTCTCATCCTCGTCCCCTTCATTACCGAGGTAATAATCCTCGCATGAGTATGAACGTTTTTCTTTTCCCCTAAGTTCAAGATTGTTCATCTTTTTCTTCATCATAGAACCTGCGCTTAGTTGAACTTTTATCATCACTTGATTTGACTAATTTTGGCTTTGTCTTTTTCTTCTTGCCCTTGATCTCTTTTACTTTCTCTATAGAACTCACACTGTCTGAGCTACTGTTGGGGATGCACTTCTTTGTCTTTTTGCCCTTTTTGGTAGGCTTTCTCTTTCTTTTGGATTTCTCTTGCGAACTTCTCATGGTGATAGGGCTAGGTGAGCTGCTTTCCTCCATAATTTCTTTTCCCTTCTTGCTTATCTTTGTTGTCTTTTTCTTCTTGAGAGAAAGTATTTCGGGTTTTTTCTCTTTACTAGTTGATGAATCTAAGCTCAAATGATTTTTATCCCAACCTGTAAGGAAAGATTTTTTTTGTTTTTCTTCTTTCTTTTTTGTGTGACCATTTTTTTATTCTCTGGTTCTGGAGTAATCATAAGGGTTTTTTGATCTTCTTTCTCCCTCATGAATTGCTCCATGAACAATTGAAACATATGGTAGCCTTCTAGCTCAATTGCTGGGAGGCCAAGTGTTTCTAATCTAAGCTCAGAAGATGAAACTTCATTCTGAGGAGCCTGTTTAGCTTGCGATATGGTTTCCTCCATTTTGTTGGCTTTCAAGCATTCACCTTGTGAGACAGGAAAATGAAGAGTCATTGGAAGGAAATGATAACAAAATGAAGGTTTATATTGCATTAAGAGTTTTTAAAAATTACATCCAAAGAAAACACTAATGAAGACGACAACAACTGAAGATGAAATAAGGAGTACAAAGTTGACAACATAAACTTTTAGGGAATGATGGATGGTGATCGCTTGGCATCCTACCAGTCGACATATTCATTCTTTACTATTGGGTCTGTAAACCAAGTGTACGATATTTGTGTCTTCCACTTTTGTCGAGTTACTGCAGACAATGCTACCCATTGAGGAGAACTGAGGTCGAACTCAGGAATAGTTCCAATTGGTGCATGCACAGAAATCATCTTCTGCCTATGAGAGAATTGTCTCATGCATCTATCAGCACAGTAATCAACTATGAAATAAAGGCCCAAGAGTGTGGTACACCCCATGATGATGGTGAGTGTAACGAGGCGGACCCTGACGACAATCACAATAGTCTCAAATGATCTCTTCTTCATTCAGCTTTTTTGATATAGCGACGGTGTTGCTTCAAGACTATCAATGCTCCATCAGTGTTTTTGAATAGACTGCCTTGGGGTCTTGTGTGTTTGAAAAACCACAATTGCAAAGCATATGTGCATCCTTCTATGAAGTCGGTATCTCCAATGGTGAAGCAGGTGAGTCTTTGATAGAGAAAAACTAAGGTTGTCATTGCTACTGACAAATGTCGGGTCCCACTATGCCCCCATATTCGAAAAAGTTGGAAATACACACATCTAGGAGGTCACTTCCATGAGTGAAAAGGGTCACTTCCACTGTGCAGAGAATCATACAATGTTTAACTCTTTGTATGAATTTTTGAGGTAAAATGGACAGTTCAACATAGGCTCTAAATTCTTCGTACAAATTTTTCAGGTTGATGCTTTGAATCTCATGGTTTTCTACTAGGGGCCAAGTTTTTCGTCCTGTAAAGTGAGCTATAAGATCATTTGCATTAACCTTAGTCGGGTTCATGAGGAATTATTTCTATAATGGTTCATTGGGGTCACAAGTTGGGGTGGGAAGATCTAGTATTTCAGCAAATTCATCTAGTAACACTGTCATTTCTCCCCATGAAAACCAAAAAGAGGAGGTCATTGGGTTCCATCGCTCGGCAATTGCATGCACAAAATTTTCATTCACTATTTGCATTCCTCTGGCTGCCACTGTCTCTAGCCCACATTCTTCAAAGTATGAAGGAAACATCCGAGAGAATGTGGGATGCCAAGACTGATAGCATTTAGGAGCCAAAGGTTTAGACTCAAGAGAGATGTAAGTAGACCATTCGGGTCCTTCCCTGAAGAGGATGTGATCATAAGGGAAGGTTATACCATGTTGGAAAAAAATCTTGAATGACGACTCTAAAAGATAAAAATCAAATTAGTGGGAAAGATTGACTAGGTTGACAAATACAATATGGAGTAGAGGTATATAATGAGGTTGTAAAACATCTCATAAGGTCTTATGCACATCCATGTCATTTTGAAATAATTTTGGACAAAATGGATATAGGAACCTAATTGAGATAATTTTGTGTTAAGATGATCCAATGTCAAGTTATGCTTATATACTTTAGCCAAAAGGCTTAGTACTAGCATAGACTCTTCCTTAGGAGACTAAGGGTATGGTTCACCAACTTGTTCTTGATCGTTCGTCGATATACCACAAATTACCACTCATGGGACTAACGAGGGGGCTTTCTCGCCCAAGGTGTGTTCCAGTTGTAAGGCTTAGTCTTGTGCTACAGCCTAAGACCAAGTCCGACAACATACTGGAACAAATAGGTACAAAGAATTTTGAAATATGCAAAATCAGTTGTTTCTAATGCAATGTTGTCTAAGGTGGTGATTAAATAAATAGAAGAACAACCATTGTTTTCAAACAACTCTTAAATTGAGGAGGGTTGTATTTGATCCTAGATCTAAGTGAACATGATTGAACCTCCTCCACTAGTCATATAAGCAAGAAAACAAATACAATCACCAAAAAAATGTAATGAAATGCTGATGGGGTCAAGGCCAAAGAAAGGAACATGATTTATCATCGGCAATATTTGAGATGTTCAAGTTAGTAGAAAATACATCAATTATAATCATAGTCAAACGATGATGGCTTGCATCATGGTCGCCATCTGTTCGCACTCTAAAATTTTTGGTATTTGGAGTGCTCTAGAAAAATGAGATTTTTATTCAAAAATAAGAGAAAAAGGGACTCACCCGTCGATATGAGGATCAACTGTTCCTGGTGCCTTTACTGAGAGTAATCAATCCAAGGGCTATGTTTATTATTGATGCATTGCATTTTAGCTTAAACATGTTTTTCATTCTATATGTGGTGTAATGTTTAAGAAAAATGTTGAAAGTTTGATGTCTCAAATTTTTGAAAAGATTCTTGAAGAATCACTTGAGAGTGTAGAACATTTTGATTTGAGAAAATCTTTACAAATATTGTTTGAAAAAATTTGAAGATCACTTTTTTGGAAATCATTTTGGTGTTCTTTTAAGACTTTAAGTAGGTTTGAGATTTTGCTCTAATTCGATTACCACCTAGTTAGAGCTTCATTTCCTCTTGCTTAAGTTCTTTGGAGTAATGCTTGTGATCACAAGTGATATTAAGTGAGTGTAATGCATGAATGCATTGATCCTATATAATTAAAGCATTCCTACTACAACATTCATCTAAAAGACATTCATACCACAACATACATCTATGTTTTTTGTTTTTATAATTAACATAAATGTTTATGAAAAAAGAAAAGTTATGAAAATGGATTGGGGTTATAAACCATCAAACATGAATCCAATATTGGGTCATTACTTGAGTTTTGGTCTTGGTAAACGTAGGCATCACCAGCGACCTTTATCCTTATCGGTAAATGAAAATGATTTTAAACCATGGGTAAAAAATATTTGAAAGAATGGAGAAGATGAAATACTCCCCATAAAAAGAAAGAGAGATAGAGAAAGAGATTTCAAAGATCTTTAAATGGAAGATTTCAAAAGAAGCGAAAGATGTATATCTCTATATGTATGCATATACGTATATAAGCTTTTGACAATGAGGTCTTAATTTAAGTAGAGAAGGAAAAGAAACTTTTTAAAAGAAAGAGAGAAAGAGAGGGAGATAGAAAATATGCACATCCATGTGTAAATACTATCACATATACACATATATGAAAGTTGATAAAAATGATATTGATTTGAATAAAAAGAGAGATTTTAAAGGAAAAGAAATGAAGAAATATGTATATATATATAAAAGAAATTTGTAGATGAAGGCATATGACTTGAAAAGTGAAATAAAAGATTGTAGAAAAAAAAATAAGACATTCACATATATATGCATTCATATAGGTATTAAAATAAAATATAGAAGCATAGATAGAGGAGAATGAAGAGAATCAGCATGTGGACATATATGTATATAACATGTATATACATATGTGTCTTCATGATGTTAGAAATCAAAAATGAAAAATAACCAACTTCAAGTTTGATATAGACCGTAGAGAAGTTTGGACTCATGCAAGAGTCTAAGCTAAGTCCCCAAAGCCACATTAAAAAAGATTCTTTCAAAAATATTTTGGGAAACCATGATCCTACATATTTTTATATATGAACATAAAATATAGTCATTTCTTTTGTTACAAAGGAATATGTTTCTTCCACTGTTGGGTATGGAAGAAAACCAAACCACACGATAAGACATTTATTAGGGTTTCTAATCAGATTATTAGAAGGAAACTAACGCGAAATGACATGAAAATGCATATTAGCATATGCACATTCATGAGGGTTTTCCCCGGGTTGGACAAGCCCCAACCTCAAAAATTTACATAATAATAAAGAGTCTCAAACCACACTCTTATTCTCACCGTGCATTCACATATATGAAAAATCAAACTATGCATAGATAATATCTTAAAACAAAGCAACATTTAAGAAAAGAGAAAGCCTGATTCAATCACAAAATAAAATATTATCTTATCTTCTCATGTTCTCGATGTACTCGAGCATAGTTTCTTGACTCTAAAATAGAGATTTGATAGCTATCTCATATGGTCATGGGGACATGAAGGGAAGAGGAAATGAGAGAACCAAAACATGACTATATTCTAGAAAAGAGAGCATGATTTAATCATAAAATGAAATATCACTTCACCTTTCCATGCTTTCGGTGCACTCAAGAATAGCTTCTTAACTGTAAAATAGAGATTCTAATGCTATCTTATATGGCAATGGGGAGATGAAGAAGGGAAGAAATGGGAAAACCACAACAAGTCTATTTTCAAAAAAAGAAAGAGCAACAACAACAAGATTATACTCGAGAAAAGAAATAGCATGATTTAATCATAAAATGAAAGATTACTTCACCTTCTTATACTTCCGGTGCACTCAAGAATAGCTTCTTAACTCTAAAATAAAGATTTGAAGGCTATCTTATACGGCCATGGGGAGATAAAAAAAGGAAGAAACAAAGGGAAAAAAGAATGGGACGATGACTACATACCTCTAATGAGAATGACTTTTGAAAAAAATGAACGCCTTAGCTTGGAATGATCCTAGATGCCCTTTGAGTGAAGCTCCAAGATGATGCCAACAAGAGAGTTGTAGCTTGATGAAGCATGCTCCAAGTTGAAGAAGAAGAGAGAAATGGAAAGAGGAAGAAGAAGAGAGCTAAGGGAAAAACTCTAAGTCTTCAAGGGAGAATGCACTTGAGTTTCTCCAAGGGCTATCTCATGCTCAAGAGAAAGATTGTGGGGGTATTTATAGAGAGTTTTGGAGCACAAACTCAAAATTTGAATTTTTTTGAATTTCACAACATTTTCACCCGAATTTCACATAATTTTAAATTATTTTCATTTTTTTTTAAGAAAATAAGTTTTGACTAAGTGGGATTGGCCCTTAGCCCTGAAAATACCCCTTTGGGGTGTGGGCAGGGCTAACGCGCACCTAAAAAAAACAAAAAACAACACCCCAAGAGCCTGTTTTGCAAGAAAATGAGGGAGGAGGGGGCCTGCATTGTTGAAGGCCCCTGCCCGGGCGCAACAGTGCCCTGGCGCCTCGAAGAGACGCGCGCAATGCACTACCGCACGCAATGGTGATCGCGTTACGCGATCATTACCACGTTCTTGCATGTGCAAGGGGTCGCGCGCGCATGTGCACGATGCTATGTCTCGCGTCGCTCGAGCGCAATCTGAAATAAGGGTTTTTCATATAAAAGCATAAAAATTCATTTTTTTTGTTCAATTTATTTAAAAAGTGTCTAAAACCTTTTTTTTATCAAAAGAGCGGTCCGCTTAAAAAACTTATTTTGGCACGAGGACGAACAATAAAACAAGGGAGGGGTCTGTGCATGCGCGCATGACGCTTGTAGCACCAAACTTTGTTGTTTTGAACTCGATTTTGGATTTTGAGTTTCGAATGCTCGATTCGGACCTAAACTTAGGTTTTGGATCTAATTTGGATTTGAGAGTTGGATTTTGGATTTGAATCTTTGCGTCTAGATTTGGGTTTTGTGCTTTGGTAAAATAACGTAATCTTTTGGAAAAATTTGGGGTAGTTACACTAGGACAAACCACAATCTCTTTACTTAGGATTTGCTTCATACCATGTTCTTTTCTTGTCTATTTTAACTCCAATCTGAGGCTCCATTGCATTAGAGTCCACTATTTGTGCATGTTGATCATATAGCCAATCTTTCTAAACTCATACGAGTCTCAATCATCATGTTGTAAGGTTTAACCTATCAACCAACAGCTTCTAGAAGGTTCGATGACTAGATTAGCCTACTGGAGGCAAGTATTAAGAATCTAGGTTATTTTGAACTATGCATCTAGAACCGTATCAATTAGGTGTGTTGTATGAGCATCTGTGCACTAATATTATATTTAGTAGGTTTTTTCGGGCCAAACCCACTACTAGGTGGGTTTTCTCCTTAAAGTCTAATTTCAACCATTTTCCCTCCCAAAATGATTTCAGAATTCCCACCAACATTAGACTTAAAGCAAGAGCACTAGTTTCCCCACTAATTGGCATTCAAATCTTGTTTGTTATCGTCCTACCTTAGATCTAGTCCTAAACAAGACTAACCTGCAATGACCTCAAATTTATTGTATCATTAATCAAGACTAACCCCCAAATCCCTTAGTTCATATGATAAATCGTTCATTTATCTTTAAAACCTAGCTCAAATCATACTTCAAAGGGTATTTAAAAAATGGTCTTCAAGTATTTCAAAAGCCATGCATTATACAGTTGTAGATTGCATGCATGCATAACCTTGATGATGAAAATGTTTTCCAAAGATTCTTTGTATATTTTCTACAACCTTTAGGGTTAATTAGGGTTTTTTAAATCTTACATTTCTCCATAACTTAGATATCATGTGATGCCTTACATAAATTTGACCTGTGGGTTGGTTACCCCTTGTAAAGGTGCTAAAAATGGCTGGACCTTATACAGCCAAGTCAGCCACTATCTCCCATACCTTCCCACACTTTTAAAATTGAAGGTAACTTTATCTTTTCAAATTACTTTTACTTTGTGATAAAAAAAATTCTAGTATAAGCAAGATCCTCCTTCCAAAAAATGTCACTTAATAGGCAATAATAAAAAAAGAACAAAATGAAACAGCGTAGCTCCTTACCAGCAGCTTCACCAGGCTTGTTGTGAAGATTTGTATCCTAGATTCCTTATATATTAATACAACTCTATGCAATCAGTAGTGTCTCCATTTATAACCCTTGTCCATGCTTCCTTTGGAGCTCCAATCATATATTATGTGTGGTTCACATGTTTGTGCAGGATTGCCCAAATCACAGGTGATCCATGACATTTCATCCGAGTGAGATAGTGTATATCCTCTAACATAATTGTCATTTCAAATTCATTGAACTAGGATGTTAATACACGGCTTCAAATATCAAGACAACAAATAGCAAGTGCGGTTATGCATGGCCCTTAACTGATACTTTTGGAACTCAACTAACTTTAAATACTATGGATACACTATAGGCCAGCTGCACTAGATAGCAAAAGGACCATGCACCTATATCCATAAAAAGATCATAGATGAAAAACTAGTGACAGAGGGCAAGAGACAACAAAAGTAATGTCAAAATGAGAAATTAAAATGAAAATGTTGATGAATCATAATAATAAACACACAACTCTGAAGACAAACAATAGAAAACCATCAAAGAGGTTACCATTCCCTCTCATTGTTCTATAAAATCATCAAAAAGCTTGTCCAGTTTTTCCTCAGATCCTTCCGGTTCTAGGGCTTCCTCATCCAACTCACCCCCATCATCACAAGCTGCAATGATGGGAAGAGAAAGAAAAGACAAAGGAAGCTGTTTTGGAGCTCAAAGAACTTGAATGGGGATAGGAATGAGGTAATCTCCAAAAAGATGATTCTAGTTGCAGCCAACAATTCAGATAAGGGATGCAAAAAAGAAAAAAAACAGCAACTAAGGATGTGAGATACCTAACAAACATACCAAGTGGAAACAAAGAATACATATTGAGACATGCTATTACCAAAAAGTCATTGTACATACTATTTCTCCCACTCTCCCCCACGATCATTGTTCTTCCTCTTATCTTGTCAAAACCACAAATTGATTATCTTTTCCTCCAACTCCATCTCCTCACCCTCACCATACTCATTTTTCTTGTCTTGCACAAACTCATTTTCATCACTCTCATCTTCACAATTCTCATCCTCCTCATCCTTCATGTATAGAATGTAATTTCCTATTTTATTGCATTCATTTTTGTTCATCTTCTCTTCATATGTCCTTTCATTTAGCTTTCTTCTGACTACACAAAACACTTTTATCATCACAACTCTCTTTAACCCCTTAAAGAATTTCTTTAAACAACACTATACAACAAACAACTCTTGTTTTTGCTCACTAGCTCTGGGGAGTGGTTGAATAGTTCCTTGTTGGTTGATATCGACAATGACTATACCACTTCTGGTTGCATTTCGACAATTGATAATATGTCCTGAACTGGCGGTCAGGGGATAGTATTGTGGGTTGTTAATCACCAATGATGGAGAGTATGTCTGCTATTTTGTTTGCTTTGAAGCCTCATTCATGGATGAATTTTGCTTCTCCTGCTTTAGGGGTTGTTGTGATGCATTAATAACAGGCAATGGGGAGCACGTCTCTTCTTCTGCCTGCTTCTAAATCTCATTTATTGATGAAATATACGTGGCCTGCTCAGGCGTTTTTATGAGTAACAATTTCCAACAACCGAGAGTACCATTGCTTCTTTGTCTACTTTTGATTCTCATCAACCACGAGGGATTGGTGTGAGTCAGTCACTACTTGCAACGGGAGCACCACTACTCAAATGCTTAGCCAATTATTAGAACACCTATGCTACTAAGGATGTGGGTGCCTTGCCGTAGACTTTCAGATATGGCTGATAGTATTAGTAGGTGTTTCATTATTATGATAGGTGCACCAATCATGTTCATCAAGAATGCATACATCTACCTTCTTCTTTGACAGCTTCCTTGGTGGTTTTTGTTTTGTAGGATTCTTCTTTGTTTTGGTTGACTAAGGATAAGCTATCATATCTTTTAGCCCTCTTGTCTGCACCATGATGATAAATCAATAAGCATCAAGAAGGGGATGGTGAGCAAGGAAAAGGAATGAAGAAGCAAAAGGCACAAATGTTTCACCAACTTATTGATAGAACACATAATGTTCACCGAAAATTTGTCTTCACAGGATTTGACTAAAACCCTTCTTCACAGCTTAATCATAGGAAGTTATTATTTAACATAAAATTAGTATGCAAGATATTTTGTCCTACTACCCAACAAGAGGGCCGAATCCTTACCCTCCTTCCCATCTTCCTAAGGTATCTTGATTTCAATGCTGGAGATGGTGCTCCGTTATACTTCAACTTAAATATTTGTAGTATAGGAAGTTGATGCCCCAAAAATTCGAAAAGAAACTTTCCGCCTACTAGTCTTCCTCTCATCAGTTGCACCAACCTCATTGAAGATTGTGGTTTAACATTAACTCTTTTTCATAGATCACTCACATCATTCGTGGGAAGCTCTTATTCACCATGAGACAAAGAAACCCCAATAGAGCAACGAGAATTGTTATAGAAGAGAAAAGTCGCGAGGATTCAAAGTCGAAGAGTTGGCGGTGAAGGCCTAATTGCAACAATTCGAGTTTGAAGGGTCAGGGTCGAATGATCATTCCACATTTTAGCCTGTTTAGGCGAGAAGGGTAGGGTTGTCTATAGGTGAGGGCCGGTTCTCGGGGACCCACCATATGGGCATGTGGCGTCAGTTTGGCTCCTTTATATTTGGTTTTACTGATTACACCGTACGACCTTCCTGTTTAATCTGAACGCGCGGCGTTTTTGCCTCTCACACGCCGCCATATTATCCCCAACGGCTGCATAGTTTGAAGAGAGACGGAAAGAGAGAGGGAGAGGGACAGTGAGAAGGGGGAATGGCTTCCCTTTGCCGGGCATTTCGTTTGCCTCTTCCACTCTGTAAAACCGTGATGCACCGTTCGTTTCCACTCCACCGTGCTGTCTTTAAGGCCGCTGGCTCTGCGCCTCATCGTTTCCGCCTCTTCCATTCGCTGGACCACGGGTTTGATGCTTCTCAGCATCATGAACATGAAATTTTGGCAATTCTGGGAATCGAAACAAGCTGCGATGACACCGCTGCTGCTGTTGTTAAGTTCATCTCCTTGGTTTTCACCTTTTTTCCTTTTAGCCAATAATTTGGTCTGCATTTTCTTCCAATAGTTCGCTTTTTTTATTGATGTTGGAGCTTAGTCATTCAGGGCGTTCTTTCTTCTTATATATCTCATTCCTCGTTCTTAGGTTACTGGCGATGGCAAGATTCTAAGCCAAGTGGTGTCGTCTCAGGTAATTCACTGTCCCCCTTCACATGATTGATACTCAAGGACACACGTACACACAGGTTACCTCCATAACTTATGGCGGTAAACCCGTCAATTACGTGAATTTTACCTAAAAAAAATTAACTTTAGTTCTTGTTTAAAAGGATGTATTTATGTCGTCATGCATTACACCATTGTGGAAGCACCCAAATGGATAACGAGCTGTTCCTTTTCTGCGTATCAAAACGTGTTTTTCTAATAATCACAAAACTAATGGCTCATAAAAAGTTTTGTAGTAAAAAATTCAATGCCTTTCATTAAAAAAACCTTTAATTACGTCATGTTTTATATTAAAAGTCAATATTTTCATAAAAACAACTTAATAAAAAATCACGTTTTGTATTAAGTGTTCATAAACATATTAGGATATCCATATTTTTTTTAGCATATCTTTCAACAACAATTTTAGTGGTCTGATTTTTCTCCCTGGTCTAAGTGGTATTGGTGACGATGTTTATAAATAAATAAATATATGTGCATGTACTTGAATATGAAGTCGAAGACTGCAAAGTGGTTTGTCTATTCTCCCCTTTTCCTATTTTGTCTAACCAAAAAAAGGAGCAATGGAGGACTTGCACCTTAACCTTTCCCTGCTCGTGATTTGATAGAAAAACAGTGACTCCTTTCCTGTCAATAAAGCAGAAGTGTCCAGGAAGTGTCAGTGTCGGACGGGGACACTTCATGCTTGTATTACTATCTACATGGTATCATATTCCCATATACATAAGGGCATATTGCATACACTTATAAATGTAATCAGTATCTTAAAATAGAAAATATGCAGATCAAAGTTTGATGGTTAGAAATTAAACTGTGTCAAATACATTTGAGGTGAAAATCACAGGCATGGGTTCAAACTCAAAGCATAAGATGTAGATGCAACCAAAATGGTTTGTTTATTAAATCAAAATTCTATTTCTTCTTTTTCATGTTAGAAAATGAATCCACAGCTCCACACATTGTCAAATTTACATAAATTGTTGGATGTTGATTACAGAAGAGCTTCAAAACTTGCTTACGACAGAATCCAAAATTTGTTTCCTAGTACACAAATATATGGGAGCATCTGTAAGGTTTAATTCACAATTTCCTTAGAAAAACAAAGAAAAGAAATGCATTTCTATTCATTATTATGGTACCTTCACTCACCGACTTACAAGTTCAGATGCTGCGGTATTCTATCTTTTTCATCCTCTATGCTGAATACATAAGCACTGTTGTCTGATTTTTTTACTGCTTGATAAGCTTTTTGCTTAGATTGTGAATTTTGATAGTTAGGCTTTTATAGGTCCAAATGTTCTGGATTCATTCGGAATACTTATGTATGATATTATTTGATCTAATTTCTGGAACCTCCACAAGGTCAAACTTTAGTGATGTTTCTTCTGGTTTTAGGCATTTTCTTCTCAAGATGTTTTGATGGTCCATCCATGAGGGTACACAGACATGGCATATGCCCTGAAAGTTTGAATGGTAATGATGTTTTCAAGTTCATAAAATGGAGCATCATCACCAGGTGTCTTAGGCTTTGAGCAGTTTATGTAGCCAATAGGACTTAATGGCACCACAATAAGTTTCTAGAGACATTTAGAACAAAGGAAGCTCTTATAATCGAATTCCGAACACCAGATGTTCTCTTACTTTATGTATGAAATATTTGATTCATTTTTGTACATGTGAAAATTTAACTTGAAAAGAGACGGAAATATAGACATCAACGTTCATACAAAATCACCATTTTGGAGATGGAGAAAATATTTATATGAAAACTTGGATTTAGCAGAAAGAGTCTCATATTTTTGAAGATTTCTCTTATTTTTACCATGGGGAAAAATGACAATTCTCCCACCCACTTTTCTTCCATTACTTCCTACTTTCAAACAGGCCCTTAGTATATCTTTTTTCTTAGAAAAATACAAATTTTGAAATGCAAGTTTTCTTAATTTCCTGGCACTTTGAAGATGTTTCTATTATATTTTTGGACCATATTTTTCCTTTTGATTTCTGAAATCTTGGGTGAGTTCTTACAAACTCTTTGCTATAATCATCACAGTTTTATGCTTGTTTCTCTAGGCAGACCTACTTGCACGGTATGGAGGTGTTGCACCAAAAATGGCAGAAGAAGCACACAAGCAAGTTATTGATGAGGTCAGTTTTACCACTTAAGAATTAATCTGGTTAGATTTGCTTGGACTTTATCTACTTTGCATTTTGGCAGCAGTTCCCATCTTGGCCAATCTCTGCAGGTTATTCGGCAGGCACTTGGTGGTGCAAATTTGACAGAAAGAGACCTATCTGCTGTTGCTGTTACAATTGGTCCTGGTCTAAGCCTCTGCCTACGAGGTCGTTGACTTTGTAACATCCATTTACTGCTATTAGAATGACAGTTTGGATCCCTTAACATTATTTTTCCGGTTAAAGTATTTCTGGAATAAGGATATATAAATTTTGCTACACTGTTAGCAACCTGGATATAGTTTGCAACTAAGGTTTACACTATGCACAGTTCAGGTCAGGAGCTGTGAAAACGTGTATTCTTTTCTTCTGGTTTATTCTTTCTTACTTAGATACGTAATCAGTGGATGTTACATTATCCTAGTAAAATGGAAGTAGATGTTTCGTTATCCTTTTACATTTTTGTTCTTGAAATAGATGTGTTGTAAGACATCCAAATTCTTTTCACATCCACTTCCAGTGAATGTATTGAACAGTAACCCGAAATCTACTCTACCATGTCTAAACTCAAAGCAAACAATATGAAAAAAGCATGAGATAAATTGAATAAGCATAAAAGCCAAAAGTGAAACAAATATTAGTAATAACATACATGAACACATTGTCGTTGTGTTTCAATTTTCAAATTGCTACATTTTTCCTATTTCTACCTGAGCATTATCATATACTTTCATATCTGTAAATGACATCTTATGTGTAAGGCTCAGGCACCAATATCTCAATTTAGTCCAATAATTCCTTATTCAATTTTCTACATATTTTAAATGTTGGTTACTATCTTTATGATTTAGACAATAAGATGCTGAATGCCAGTTCATCTCTCATCTATAATCCACTACAGGCAAATAAAACCTTTTTGCTTGAGGTGCGCTCTTTAGTGGCCTCTTTTGCTTTGTCTAAGGCTTCATAGACACACTTCAAACTGACCGAAGCTGAAACACACTTCAAACTGACTGATCAACCTTTTGTGTTCCAATTGAAAGAGAGATGTGGACACTGTTTGGGAAATTTTGACATGCTAATAATATCTTTATTTCTCAGACAAAAGGTGAGTGTGGGGAATTGGTAGACAAGGCTGGAAATACTAACTAGTTTTCTTGAAACTTTTTATATGTAGAAAATTTACAGTAGGTTTAACTGAAGTTTTCTATGTCTGTTACCTCTAAGGGTGGGACTAGATTGCAGCTTTCATGCTAAACTTTTGGTGTGATGGTGTGTAGTTGGTGTACAGAAAGCTAGGCAGATAGCTGGAAAGTTCAGCTTGCCAATTGTTGGTGTACATCACATGGAAGCTCATGCATTGATTGCTAGGTATGGGATTTCAACAAATCATTTGAACACTTTTCCAATTTCTTTTTTGTTATTTCTTTTGGTTATTAGAAGTTCAAGTCTGTGTATGAAGGGATAGTGAATAGGGAGAGTTCTTTGCTTAGATTAAGTGAAGATCTATCGGAAAATATATATATATGTTTCACCTTCAGTTCATATATTTTTATTCTGTCATATATATATATATATATATATATATATATATATGTATATTATATGTATATTGCAGCTTCAGTTCATATATTTTCATTTTCTTTTTGTATTTTCCTTTTACTCATGTTTAGATCTTCACCATGACTAACAACTTGCTGGGCTAGCTCCAACAACTAGATGTCTAGCTGTTGGAGCTAGCCAACAGTTAGCCCAGCCTGTTCTTGTATACATATGGGATGATGATTCCCCTTGTATATATGTTTGCGCTGTGCATTTCCTAATAATATTCAGTCTATTTTTAGATTTTTATTAGTGCCCTTGTGCATATTGTGGTAAGCCTTTGCACATCTTCTCTAGTGTGAGCATGAATCTTGTATTTTGGCTTACGCCTGCCTCTTTGGAGTTTATATTTACATGGGACTAGAACTGGACTTGTGCTGAACATTTCCTAACAATATCCAGTCCATTTTTATAGTTGTTAGTGTCCTTGTGCAAAGCCTTTGTGCTTCTTTCTTGTGAGTTCTCTTGTGTGAGCATGAGTCTGTATTTTGGCTTACATGTTCCTCTTTAGAGTTTATGTTTACGTGGTACTAGAATTGGACTCTACAGGAAAATTGATCAAGCTGGTAAAGGTTGTCTTGGCTTCTACTCATCTCCAGCTCAAGCTAAATAGCTCATTGGGCCAAAAATATGAGGGTCACATTAGAGGCAAAGGGCTTTATGTGCATGTTGAGGGTATTATTTTGGAACCAGAGCCTGAGTTTGCCAAAATTGGAAATGGAAAAATGATGATCCTTGAGGGAGCCGAAAGGTGGAAAGCTCTTGATGATTAGAATAAAAAACATGAGTGGTTTAGAATAAAAAGCATGAGTGGATTAGAACAAAAAACATGAGTGGGAGATGAAGGATTTCAAACTTCTCTTGCAGTTCTTCTTTGGTGTTTTCTTTACCAAGAAAATAAAATGCCAATATGTTAAAGTTTAAAAGGACACTTCAAGTTCAAACATGTGAATATTTAAAAAGATGGACACCTCAGGAGATTTGTCTCAAAAACTTTATCTTCAAGAAAAGCCATAAGTTTAATAAAGGGATATGATTGTGAGAGAATGTTGTTGCATAAACAATAGGAAGAAGAGAAGAAAATGAGGAGGGAGAGAGCAGAAGGAACAACATCTCCCCATTAACCCTCAATCACGGATCGGGACTACTCTTTGTGGTTTGGCTAAGTTTTTCAAAGATGTGATTGATGTGTTAGTGTGTGAATGTTTTGTTTTGTTGCATACACATTGTCGCGTGCAATGATGCAAATGAATGAATTGGAGGGTAGTTGTACCCGTATTGTATGACGGCTAGCAATGACTGTTAATGTTATGTGTAGACCTCGTGTGGAGGCAATTGGAAGTGTGGGTGCACTCGTGAAGTATACCAACCTCATGAGCTAGCCAGTCATCTTGTGAATGTGTAATTATAATGATAAGAATGAATGAATAAGAGATGAGAGACCAGTGGGATGTGGCTATGTGTTTGGAAGACGTCCCGCTTTTGCCACTGGTCTCGCCTGTTCGGAGCGCAGGCGGTGCAAGGCCCCAGGGTTCTGTTGTGTGTTGTGCTTGGAGCGTTGGGCTCCCGCCTTCCCAACCTAGGTGTCCTAGGGAAGGCTGAGTTTCTCACCTTGGAATTCACATATCCATGGATGAGTGCTCTACCGCTGCAGCGGGTGAATGAATCCATACTGTTATGGGCCACCACGGGGGTTGTCTCTCGGCTGTAGGCCGTCCATGGTGTGCATGTGCTTGTGTTTTGCACCCACAGGAACTGTTAATTTACTAAAGTTAATGAAAATGTAATGTATATGATTGAATGTATGAGATTGATGTGCATGTGACTGTTGTGCTTATGAGTGCAAATGAAATGTTTAAGCATGCCTTGCATGTGATTGAAATTGTGTTATTGTGGCCATTGAGTGGCCTCTACATGTCATGCCCTGACACGACATAATGATAGATGGTTTTGATGTTTATTCTCATATTCGAGCCCTGCCTAAGAGGGTTTGGTATTTTCCTGGCTTGTTGCCATACTGCAAAGGCTAAGCCTTCAGTTGTTTACTTTTTCAAGTTTTGGTGGACCAGGGGCAGCAGGTTGAGCAGATGGCTTCACTCACGTCCTACTAGGGAGGTTTTGGGATTTGTCTTTTGTAGTGCCGACGCGTCTTATTTTGATTGTATTGATGTCTTGTTTTTGTTAGACATCAATTATATGGTTTGGGGCATTTTTGTCATGCACATAGATGTGTTTTGTATGAAACAGAGTTGTTATATAAATGAAAGTTCGCCCCATTGTTTTGAATTGCTTAGCTCATCTCTTTTTGAATTGTTGTGTCGTCGCACCTCAATGCTCTATGTTTAGAAAAAAAAATTTTGTTGGTCAAAAGGTTGGAGTGTGACAGGAGGAACCTCTCATAGTTGTTGATGTGCCTGAGAAGGAGGAAGGGTGTTCCACCGGAACAGAGAAGGAAGGTCATCGCCTGTTTGGACAGGTCTACTCTAGACGGGGTGCTCGGACAGAGGAGGTGACTTGTGGTGCTAGGTCTACTTCCAATCTCAATGTTATTCCTTCCCTGGATGAACCAAGTCCTACCTTGAAGACTCAAGATGGGGTTGAAAAAGAAAATGAAGAACTTCCCATTGCCCTGAGAAAGGGTGTCAGGTCATGTACTCAACACTCGATTGGTAATTTTGTATTTTATTCTAGACTTAGCAAGGATTACAAGTGTTTTGTATCTTCTCTTTCTTTGGCTGTGATTCTCAGGACCGTTGCTGAAGCTCAAAGTGATTCCAAGTGGGCTGATGCTATGAAAGAAGAAATGGAAGCCTTGAGAAGAAACATGACATGGGAAGTTGTGAAGATTCCTGAGGCGGCTCACTTGGTTGGATCCAAATGGGTGTATAACATCAAGTACAAACCAGATGGAAGTGTTGAAAGATACAAAGCTCATCTTGTGGCCAAGGGGTTTAATAAAAAATATGAGATTGATTACTTGGAGAATTTTGCTCCAGTTGCGAAAATGGAGACAGTTAGAGTTGTTATTGATAAAGTTTGAGAGGAAAGAATTTGATTAGCGTTGAAATCTGCCCTAACTCCTCTTTATATAGACTAGAGGAGAGGGTGAAAATACAAGAGAACCATGAAAAGAAAGATTATTACAAGAGTACCCTCTTAAACCTAAAACTGATTATAAACATCTCTTAACACTCCCCCTCAAGTTGGAGCATATATGTCAAATAAGCTCAACTTGGAACAACAGTTTTGGAATGGTCCCCTTGCAAGAGCCTTAATGAAGATATCAGCCGTCTGCCCTGTAGATGAAACATGTGAGGTACTTACAAACCCCTTTTGAATGATGTCTTTGGTATAGTGACAATCTACTTCAACGTGCTTGGTTCTCTCATGAAACGCCGGATTATTAGCAATAAAAAGTGCAGCTTTGTTATCACATAACAACTGCATAGGAAGAGGTACTTCGACAGTTAGATCCAACATCAATGATCTAACCCACATGACTTCAGCAGTAGCTTGAGCCATAGCTCTATACTCAGATTCTGCACTTGATCTGGCAACCACTGTTTGTTTCTTACTCTTCCATGTAACCAAGTTAGATCCAATAAACACACAAAATCCAGTAGTGGATTTTCTGTCCGAGGGGCATCCTGCATAGTCAGCATCAACATACACGGAGACAGTGAGTAAGGTACCACTCTGGAAGAAGAGTCCCTTTCCTGGTGAATTCTTTAGATACCTAAGAATCATCATAGCAGCGTCTCAATGAACTTTCTTGGGCTTATCCGTAAATTGGCTCACTCTGCTAACAGCATAGGCAATGTCAGGTCGAGTGACAGTGATGTATAAGAGCTTCCCAACAACCCCTCTATACTGTCGTGCATCAACATCTTTAGTATCATCATCATACAAGCGAGAATTAATATCCATAGGCGTGGATGCAGGTCGACACCCCAGCATCCCTGTATCTTGCAAAACATCAGTAACGTATTTCCTCTGGCACATGATAAGGCCCTTTCGATTTCTAGCAAACTCAATATCGAGGAAATAGCGTAGTTCACCAAGATCTTTGGTGACAAAGTGTTGTCCAAGGACATTCTTGATGTTGCAAATCCTCTTTTCATCATCCCCTCTAACAATGATATCATCAACATAGACAAGAACTATCACTGTACCTGTAGAAGTCTTCTTGACAAAGAGGGAATGATCTGCCGAAGAACGTCGGAAGCCCTCATGCTCAATGTGCTCTGATAATTTCTGAAACCAAGCTCAAGGACTTTGTTTCAGACCATAAATCGCCTTTCGCAATCTGCACACTTTCTGACACTCCCCCTCAGCAACAAACCCTGGTGGTTGCTGCATATATACTTCTTCGTGTAAGTCACCATAGAGAAAGGCATTTTTGACATCAAGTTGTGACAGGGACCAATTCTTGCTAACAGCCACAGCAAGGAGAATCCGTAAAGAAGCATGTCGTGCCACAGGAGAGAAGGTATCATAATAATCAACCCCATAAGTTTGGGTATAGCCTTTAGCAACTAGGCGAGCCTTATACCTCTCAATGCTGCCATCCGCTCTGTATTTGATAGTAAAGACCCATCGACAACCAACAATAGCTGTATCTGCTGAAGGAGTAACAAGTGTCCAGGTACCTCGAGACTGAAGAGCAGCCATCTCTTCTTGCATAGCTGCAGCCCATTTTGGATCAGAAAGAGCATCCATATGCGTTTGTGGAAGAGCAACAGCCGACAGCCCCTTGACAAACTGTCGGTATGTAGGAGTGAGTCTGTCCATGGATAAATGACCAGAGATAGGATGCAAGGTGCAACTGCGTTTGCCTTTCCTTTGAGCAATGGGCATATCAAGGTCATTAGGAGCATGAGCGTGCTCGTGATATTCTCCTGTGGCATCATCATCACATAAAGAATTGTCAGCAGTGGTGTGTTCAGGAATTACCTTGGGCAAGCTGGATGAAGGCACAGGTGCACAGGGAGCAGGCGCAACAGGTCTAGTACGACGTTGGTAGACAGCCCCAAAACGTGAATCAACCGGTTTTGAACAACTCAGGAGAGGTAAATGAAGATGGACTTCATCACTCAATTCAGGTGCCCGTAATTGAGTTCCATTAGGAGAGAAAAAGGAGGTAGACTCAAAGAATGTAACATCAGCACTCACATAATACCGACGAGTAGAAGGATCATAACATTGATATCCCTTTTGAGTGCGGGAATAACCAACAAAGATCGCCTTGATGGCCCGGGGAGACAACTTATCTCTCCCAGGACCAAGCAAGTGGACAAAGGCAACACATCCAAAAACACGAGGTGGAACAGAAAACAATTCTCTGTCAGGGAAGAGGACAGAGATAGGAACAAGGTCTCCCAACACAGACGACGGCATGCGATTAATAAGATAGCATGCGGTGAGAACAGCATCTCCCCAGTACGAATGGGGAACATGGCTATGTATGATGATAGTACGGGCAACATCAAGTATATGACGGTGTTTTCTTTCTGCAACCCCATTTTGTTGGGAGGTATAAGCACAAGAGGTTTGGTGGATGATACCCTTATCTTTGAAAAATTGCTCTAGAGAAGAAGCACAAAACTTCAAGAGCATTGTCAGAACGCACAATCTTGACACAAGTATCAAACTGAGTCAGAATTTCATTGATAAAATTTTTGATTACAGGACCGACTTCAGATTTATTCTTCATAAGGAAAACCCAACTAACACGACTGTGGTCATCGACAACAACAAGATAATACCTATGACCTTGAAGGTCAGGTGTACGACTCGGGCCCCAAACATCAAAATGAAGTAACTCAAACACAGACTGGCTACTTCTACCGGGCCGCAGAGGAAACGATGACCTATGATGCTTGCCCAACTGACAAGACTCACATTGAAAGGATGACTTAGGAGACAACTGAGGAAGAACATGCAGTAGTTTCTGAAATGGTAGATGTCCAAACCGCAAATGCCAAGTATAGGCTGAAGATGAGGATGACCCCGAAGAAGTAGACCCAGCAAATGGAAAGGGGTGCACTAGCCTGTAGAGACCTCCCTGTTCACGGCCACTGCCAATCACCCTGCCCGTCAGTATATCCTGAAACACAAGAGAAGAGGAGTCAAATATAGCACGACAGTTCAAATCTCTGGTAATCTGACTGATAGAAAGCAGGCTATGTGGGAATTTTGGTGCATGAAGAACATGTTGCAATGGCAATGACGAAGTAAGTTGGACCTCTCCATGTCCAACAACTGGAGAATATTTCCCATCTGCTAGAATAACTGAGCGACCAGGTGGAGTAGAGACATAAGAAGTAAACTATGCCTTGTCTCCACATAGATGTGTCGATGCACCAGAATCAATGAGCCAATCTGTAGTGTCAGTAGCAGGGCAAACTGTATAGGCAGAATACATACCAGAAGAAGAAGCACTAGCAGCAGTAGTGATAGTAGAGGTGGTCGGATCAGGAGCATGCTGAGGTCTATCTCCAATCAAGCTGCGCAACTGGGAGAGAAGATCATCTACACGTAACTCACTGGAGGAGGCAGTAGGCTGAGCCTTAGGCTGCTCTGGAGACTCAATAGATGCAGTCTGATGTGCAAAAGCGGGACGACAATGTTTCTGCCAACACTTATCCACAGTGTGACCAATCCGATGACAAAACTGGCAAACAGGACGCGAAGCCGTATTTCCACGACCACGGCCTCCTCGTCCTCTGGCAAAGAAGGACCCACCTCTGCCACGAGTAGCAAGCATAGCAGAAGTGGTATCAGGAACAGTCGCTGCAGGGATTGGGATTCTGCTCAGTCTACTATAAGCCTCATCGATAGGAGGAATCGAGGGACTAGTAAGCATCTGATTCTTCGCTGATTCATAAATCGAATCTAATCCTGAGAGGAATACTCCTACCATAAGCATATCTCTATATGCCTTCTGTTGCTCACACTTACATGCAGGAAAGTAGCTGTTTAGTCTCTCAAACATGGACTTGAGACTAGAATAGTAAGTATGAAAAGGCCGACCATCTTGTCGCATCTGATGAATGTCATGATGTAGCTGCATAATTCTTGTTTCATTTCTTGCTTGCGAATAAGTGGCTGCAAGAGAATCCCACATATCCTTTGCACTTTCCTTGTGCAAGACTTCATTGGCAATGTCTTGAGAAAGAGTGCCAACAATCCAGACCATAACTAGAGAGTTATCTTTAAACCAAGTAACATATTTGCCTACCTTCTGTACGGGCTCGAGCTCCAATATAAGATGTTCCTTGTCATGGGCAATCAAGGTTCGTTTCACTTGCATTGCCCACATCTCATAATTACCTCAATTCATTTTGGTAATAAGGCTGGAAAACGGGGAACTCTTCATCTCTCCCGATGATACAAAGGAAGAGGTATTAGTGTCACTGCTGATTTCAGACATCTTCTAACTCAAAGGAGGAAACCGAGCCACGGAATAGGAAGTGCAGGGAAATAAAATACAGTCACATATGTAAAAACAGCAATCTGATCATCAATAGAACATTGCCCAAAATGCAGTCAAACGAAGTACTTGATGCATACATCTGATCGGCTGAAGAAAACTGAATCTCATAAACCTAAGATGAACTCAGGCGGCAGACGACAAACATGACTGAAAACTGATGCTCATAAAAAAAACTGATGGCGCCGTAGCTCACGAGGAAGAACGAAGAAGAATGGCAAGCGATGTTACCAAAGAAGACGACATACGGCCCTGAAAAGAATACTGGCGTGTAGGCGATGAACTCAGACCATCGACGAGCAGCAAAGAGCAGAGACGGGCGGAGGATCAGGCGGCAGCAACGAGCGGGCGGCAACTAGCAGACGAACGAGCGGCCGGCAACTGGCAGCCGTCGGAGAAGGGCGACGTCAGACGGCGGCGGAAGTGGAGAAAACACCAGGCGGGCGGTAGGAAGCGACGTGCGGCAGAGGCGACGGGCGATGGGTCGATGGTGACGGCGACGGGCGGCAGCGAGCGACCGACGGGCCACGATGGCAGCAGGCGGGCGACAGGGCGGCGGCAGCTGAAGAAGACGAAAGTGAAAACGGCGGACAGCAGAAGACGACGACGGGCGGCGGAAGGCGACGAGCGGATGTGGAGGCGGCGGGCAGCAGAAGATGACGGGCGGACGTGGAGGCAACGGGCGGCAGGGGCGACGACGATGGGGTGGCGGCAGCTGGCGCCGATGAGGCGGCGGCTGGCGCCGGTCAGGCGGAGACGACGAGCGGAAGAGAAGGAGTCGACTCCCGCTCTGATACCATGATAAAGTTTGAGAGGAAAGAATTTGATTAGCGTTGAAATCTGCCCTAACTCCTCTTTATATAGACTAGAGGAGAGGGTGAAAATACAAGAGAACCATGAAAAGAAAGATTATTACAAGAGTACCCTCTTAAACCTAAAACTGATTATAAACATCTCTTAACAGTTATGTCCCTAGCTGTGATGAAGGAGTGGAGAATGTACCAACTCGATGTTAAAAATGCTTTCCTCAATTGTGTTCTCGAAGAAGAAGTGTATATGCGTATACCCCAAGGATATGAAGAACCAGAGAAATGCTGAAAGCTGAAAAAGGCCTTATATGACCTCAAGCAGTCGCCCAGAGCATGGTTCGAACGACTCAGACGAGTGATGCAACATCATGGGTACAATCAAGAGAATGGGGACCACACTCTATTTGTGAAGAAAAAAGAGGGCAGGGTCACTCTTTTACTTGTCTATGTGGATGACATGATTGTCATAGGAGATGATGAGGATGAGATAATCATGTTAAAAGTGTTATTGGCTGCTGAATTTGATCTCAAGGATCTTGGCAAACTGATGTATTTTCTTGGTATTGAGATTGCTAGATCTAGTACTGGCCTGGTGCTAAACCAAAGGAAATACACATTAGATCTGTTGGAGGAGACTGGTAAACTGGGGTGTAGATCCGCTTCTACTCCACTTGATACTGGACACAAGTTGAGCCTTAGAGATGAAGAGCTGCTCTATGAAGAAGCTAAGGGAAGATATCAACGTCTGGTTGGAAAGTTTATTTATCTTACGCTCACGAGACCAGATATCACTTTTGCGGTGAATGTACTGAGTCAATTCATGCATGCACCTAATGATGCACACTTGAAGGCTGTGGACATGATATTGTGCTATTTGAAGAGAAATCTTGGCAAGGGACTCTTGTATGTGAAACAAGAGACTGTAGAGATCGAGGGTATTCCGATGCAGACTGGGCAGGTTGTGCTGATACTAGACGGTTTACCACAGGGTACTGGGCAGGTTGTGCTGATACTAGACGGTCTACCACAGGGTACTGTGTCTACTTGGGAGGAAATCTTGTCGTCTGGAGGAGCAAGAGACAGGATGGTGTTCTCGATCTAGTGCAGAGGCAGAGTATAGAGCTATTGCTATGGGAGTGTCAGAGTTACTATAGCTGAAAATATTGCTGACTGATATCGGAATAGAGCTTGAAGGACCTATGAAGATGTACTGTGACAACAAGTCTGCAATCAACTTAGCCAACAACCCTGTACTACACGACATAACAAAGCATGTTGAGATTGATCATCACTTCATTCGTGAAAGGATTGATGCTAAAGAGTTAATCTTACCTTACATGAAGTCTGAAGACCAAACCGTCGATGTTCTGACGAAAGCTCTATCTTCGACTTCGTTCGAGAGAAATGTATCCAAGTTGGGCATGTTTGATATGTATGCCCAACTTGAGGGGGAGTGTTGAAGCATGTTAGATGGGTCTTGGGACCGGGTCTAGATCCATACCCGATCCATCGTGTTGCCCTTGTTGGGCCTTACTTAAAAATTGTAACCTTATTTTTGATCTGTGAATGAAATCTTAAGAGAGAGAGAGTCTGGTTGCTAGTGGGCACCAGTTCCTCCTCATCTGTGGTTTTTTCCGTCTTGTTGAGGGTTTTTCCACGTTACATCATGTTCATTGTATTCCTTTTTCCTGTTTTTCGTGTTTCTACAAATAGATTACCTTCTTCCTCCATCCAAGAACGTATTCCCATTCAAGTTCTATATTCAGGCGTTCATTATTTCATTTACCTCCCAAAGTTTTTGGATGCACTTGCTTTGCACATATCCTAGGCCCAAACAAAAATAAACTTGCTGCCCAAGCCATCAAATGTGTCTTTATTGGCTACTCAACCAATCAAGAAAGATATAAATGCTTTGATCCTCTGACTAAGAAATACATTATCAGTGTGGATGTTACCTTCTTTGAGTATTGTCCTTCTTTTCCTCCGTCAAGTCCCTTTTCGTCTGAGATGCATGCACCTATACCTCTTCCTATTCCACCAGTGTCACTTGGGTCATTTCCACCATCTCAACCTAAGTCACATGAACGTTTTGTTGATCCTCCGTTGGTTTACACTCGTCGTCTAGGTCCCTCTCTCAACCGTCCACCAGCATAGTCTCAAGAGGTAAGCTCCACTGATAAGACTGACTCAGGTTTAAATGATGACCATTTTGCAGCAGATCTCCCTATTGCCATTCGCAAGGGCAAGCGACAATGCACATTACATCCTATTTCTAATTCTGTCTCAAATGTCCATCTGAGTACAAGTTTGGTGCAGTTTGATCAAGCTCTATCTAGTCATGTTATCCCGTCTTCTCACCATCATGCCCTGTTAGATCCACGTTGGCGACAAGCCATGCAGGAGGAAATGGATGCTCTTCTTTCTCGGGAGACTTGGGATTTGGTAGACCCCCGACGCACTGTGATGTGGTTGGATCACGATGGGTATTCACTATCAAGTATCATTCTGATGGTTCAGTTGAAAGGTTCAAGACCCGTCTTGTCGCAAAAGGGTATACTCAGACTTATGGTGTTGACTTCTTTGAGACATTTTCGCCTGTGGCTCGGTTGGGCACTATTCGATTGATTATATCTCTTGTTGTCCAGCGACAGTGGCCTCTTTTTCAGCTGGATGTGAAAAATGTTTTCCTGTATGGAGGCCTTTCTGAAACTGTCTATATGCAGCAACCGCCTAGTTTTGAGCGACAGAGGGAGTGTTCCAAAGTATGCAAATTAAAAAAGGCTATTTATGGACTTAAACATAGTCCTCGTGCATGGTTCTAGAAACTTACTGAGGTGTCATATAAGTGTGTATCGCCGATCTCAGCTTGATCACTCATTGTTGATCCAGCGAGACTCAACAGGAATGGTGATATTGATTGTCTACGTGGATGATATTGTTCTTACATGATCAAGAGATAACTCAAACAAAGGAGTTTTTACAGCAACACTTTGTTACAAAAGACCTTGGACAACTCTGTTATTTTGGTATTGAGGTGGCTCGTAGTAATAAAAGAGTTGTAGTGTCTCAAAGGAAATATGTTCTTGATCTTCTGCAAGAAACAAGACTATTGGGAGCTAAACCTGCCACACTTTCCATGAATCCTCGCATTCATATACATGATGATGACTCAGGGCCGTTTGACTATAGATCTTATAGATCTCTGATAGGGAAACTGTTATATTTTATTGTCACTCGCCCCGACATTAGCTTTGCTGTGAATAAATTAAGCCAGTTCATGGAAAAACCCCGGAAAGTTCACTGGGATGCTGCTCTAATGATTGTCAAATACTTGAAATCAGCTCGGGGAAAGGGGCTATGGTTCAAAAAGGGAGAATGTGTTGACATCGAAGCGTATAGTGATGCTGATTATGTAGGGTCTGTAGATGACAGGAAGTCTACTATAGGTTTTTGTGTCTTTGTGGGAGGTAATCTTATTTCCTGGAGGAGCAAGAAGCAGAATGTGGTGGCTCGTTCTAGTGCTGAGTCGTAATATAGGGCTATGACTCATACTGCGGCTGAAATGTCGTGGGTTAGATCACTACTTTTAGAGTTGGGTGTTTCAGTGAATCTCCCAATGAAGATGTATTGTGACAACAAGGCAACTACATATATTGCTAACAATCCTGTCTTCCATGAGAGGACTAAACACATTGAAGTGGATTGCCACTATATTCGAGACTTAGTTCAAGAAGGAATTGTTAGCACTGTTCATGTCTCCTCAAAAGATCAGGCAACTGATATCCTCACTAAAGCTCTTCCCATAGGCGATGTCCTGAGATGTTATAACAAGTTGAGCATGATTGATATGTATGCTCCAGCTTGAGAGGGAGTGTTAAGATGTAAAATAGTTTTTCTGAAATATTAGAAAGCTAGGGAGGAGGTCTTTAAATAGCTTCTTATAGTTGTTGGACTACTTTTGTAAAGTCTCCAACCCTAATCTCTTTTAATAGAGATTACGGTTACGTTAATGGATCATTCTTTTTGGCTCTCTCTCTCTCTCTCGTAACAAGTGTAATATTTGGTAATTTTTCCAAATAGAATTAAATTTTGTTTGTTATCTGAAAACAAGGGTAAAAATAAATTTCACACAACTAAAGGGGTAAATTTGGAATGACTGTTCATATTGGGTGTGCACTTGACCTCCCCTATTCCTGTTCCATGTTTTCTAAGATTGCCATGTCCATGCCCACGGGGGCTAAGATTGAAAGGAAAAATATGAAAGGTTGAACCTAGAAATTGTTAAAAGTTGACAAATCAGATTGATTATGAGTCTACAGACTTAAAAAGGATAATTTACTTGAATATTGCTTGCTTAACTGGTCACCTTAGTTTTCTCTAATCCCTATATAAGTTCTTGATGCAATATGGCATTTTCTTCATTGTGAAGAAAATGAGATATTTTAGCTGGGTAGTCAAATGATATGGCTAGTTAGGTGAAGTCTATGCCATCCAGAACAGTCACAGTCTGGTTGCTAGAGAAAAGGGTGATCATCTTTGGGAAACTGCATTAAAGGTGCATAAGTAATGATTGACTTGAAGCATTCTTGTTGCTATCTTTTCTTACTTTCAGATACAACGTCCAGCATAGAGTAGTACATGGTGCTGCTTCATGTAATATGTTTTTGTGTTTGGCTGATGGAATGTCCAACTTAATTCTGTTTGTCAATTTTGTATATATTCTACTATATGGCAGACAGTTTCATATTTTGTTCATGTATCGTATGACTCTAACCAATTTCTGATCTAGGGATTATAATCATTCTTTTTAGGTTGTGTGAACCAGAATTGCAATTTCCGTTCCTCACCCTTCTAATCTCAGGTAAGATGCATGTTTCATGTCCTTCACTAGTCACTAGGTTTTTTCAGTTTTTATTTTATTTTTTATGAAGTCTTCAAAATTTATGGTCCATTTCAGCTTGTTTGTGTATGAAACCAATGTTGTAAAGTGCATATCATAACTCATATCAATAGACATGCCTTATTGTAACATATCATAAATTTGTTTTTTTAATTCAAAAAAATAAAAAAGATAGGAAAAATCAAGAAGAATACGTTCTCTATAAAAAACATGTCCCAAATAAATATGGGCTTATAGCAATGAATGTTTAATAATTTAACATAACATAATCATAATGCCACAACTCAAATTTTCACTTGATTTTTAATAATCCAAAACACAATGGACCCAAAACTTGGAGCTGTGACAAGTCTTCGATCAATTCTCATAAAGCATAAAACCAAAAGGGTCGTTCATTTTCATCACATGTAAAACAATATGTACAGATCCTTTCATACAAAGTAAATGTACAAGCCGGATACACTTTTTCAAAAAGTTCACAAAGCAACAAAAGAAGGCAGCACTAAAATTGACGTGCCAACACACACACACACACAAAACAATCTTCACTGGTGGGATGTGAACTATCTCCTCTGATCTGCTGCCAATCCAACACACATCAATATTCACTTTTTTATGTTCTGCATGTGTAATGGCACATTGTAATTATTTTCCTTTCAAGGGATTCTTAAGTCCATAAAATTATTCTATTGTATCTAACGAAATATGGGATAGACAGTGAGGTTGTTTCTGCCATCATCTTATGCACTCCTTTCCTTTTATTCTGTTGATTGAGAACTGAGGTGGCTTCCCAAAATCTGATATTAAAAAATCTTTCAATTGGCATGTCTAACAACAGAATGAAGATGCCTGCATTGAATACTTAATAACAAAATAGACTATATATCATAGCCATGAATGTCATTCTCGGGTTTTTATCGATGAGGTTTTTCTCAGGCACTTTCCAGCAAAGTTGGTTCTAAGAAAATTCTCAGGACAGTCTTGGAGATTTTAAAAAAATAAACATAAAATGTTAGGTAAAATTACAATGAATGAGAAACTAAAGCAGCTAATTAAAATGATAAAATAATAAGCATTGTATTGCATTTAGGAGGTCATGTTAAATACCTAAAACAAGAGGAAATAAAACCATGAAAAAAGTTGTAAAAAATGAAAACAGAAAATGAAAAAAACAATAAATGAAAAAAATGGGAAAATAAAATTGCAATAAATTATTTTTTTTTTCAAAATATCATCATCTTTTCTTGTTTTTTTCGTTCTTTTTATTTTTTTCTTTAACATCATGATATTTTCGAAAATATCGTGATATTTGTGGTTATGGTTTATACTTCACTTGCTGCTTGTAGATTACAATATCAGTTGCTCTGGACCACTCCGAATATGTGCATTAGAAAATCTTCTGCATTGGGCTATATTGTACTTATGGAGATAAGTATTTTTCCATCTAGGAGGGCACAATCTCCTTATTCTTGCTTGTAGTCTTGGCCAATATGTACAACTTGGAACAACAGTAGATGATGCAATTGGTGAGGCCTTTGATAAAGCTGCTCGGTGGCTTGGTCTCGATTTGAGAAGGGGTGGTGGTCCTGCTCTAGAGCAGCTTGCAGAAGAAGGTGACCCACATTCCTTTGACTTCTCGGTAAAATCTTATAGCCTGTCGATCCCATCTTATTAAATTTTTCTATAGCAATATTTTCCAGGTTCTTTTTTTTAATATTTCTAGTCCTTCATATGATCGTTCGCCTTTTACCTTTGGGTTATTTTTCCTTTTGAATTCTCCTTTTTAAGATATTTATAAATTATCAGGTACCAATGAAACAGCACCAGGATTGCAATTTCTCATATGCAGGTTTGAAGACACAAGTAAGATTGGCAATTGAATCCAGCAACATGTGAGCAAAATTCAGCAGATCAAGCTTGCAATGACCTTCATTATATAGTTTCTTTTCTTTTATCATTGTTCAGCGTTATCACTTATCTTGTTGAAATTTTGAAAATCTCAAATTTTCATCGCCAAAATCTCCCCGTTGATGCTTGTATTTTTTCAAAGTATCATAGACAAATAAATAGCATAGCCATATATCATGGCAGCTAGCTGCTTTTATCTTAAATTGAATTCTTTAATTCAGTATCCCAAGAGATACACCCGGCTCTGAAGCACTAGAAATGACCTATAAAAGTTGAAAATGTAGTTAATAAAACTCGAAGCACAGCAATATAAACTTCACCTAATTATAGCTATCCAATATTGCTATTTATGACTATCTAAACTGACAATTTAGTAGAAGAGCAATTACATAGTCCAATGAATAAACCTAATTAATCTAATCTCTGAAAACTAATCTAAACTAAAACACCTAGCTGATCTACAGAAATAACAGAAACAAGTACCTGGATAACTCCTGAAGATACCTCTAGTACAATGCAGGAATGGCCTCTGCTTTCTGAAAACACAGACCTTCGGAGGGTAAATACTGTCCAAACTCCAAATGCAGCAAAACATGGTTTGTTTGAAAGCTAACTTGATAATGACAGATCCTACAGCAAATATGTGAGGATGTCGTGGAATGTCATTCCTGATGTGTTAAATGTTAGTCGACAATCTGATAAGACTTGCATTCCATGACCGACAGTCAAAGTTCATTATCCATGTTTGGGTGCAGATCTTTTTGGTAATTCCAGGGAGAGCTGCTCCTCAAATTGGCCACAGGAAGAATGTCACGTTGCTCTGAATGAGGGACTGGCCTTAAAAAAGTAAATTAAGACTCAGTGAGATGCAAAGACATTGTTTACCTCAAGAAAAAGGAGCTTCAGATTTGCTGAATGTTTTTGCCATTGACAGGAATGTTTTTTTTTTTTTCTTTTGTTCTTGATGGTGGATGCTCTGCATGATCTTGACATCCAATTAAGCAATTGGTGAGGTATAATGTTTTTTTATGGACTTCCAATTATTCTAGGCTGCCGTAGACAAGGAAGATGAACCTGCTACTTTTCATTAAGCTATACATTCTAGGAAATGAATTGAAACTATGAATGATGAGATGGGTGTTAGAATGTATGTGTTCCTATATATATATATATATATATATATATATATATATATATATATATATATATATATATATATATATATATACATTACATATATTAGTGTGCTAATATATGTCTTACATGTATAGATATGTGTATATTTTAGGGTACCTAGGTCATACTTGTAATTTTCCATTTTCTTTTTTGTATTTTTCTATTTCTTTTACACCTTTTTTTATTATTTAAGAGGAGAACTAGCTGTTGGGCCTGTCTCCAACGGCTAGATTTCTAGCCGTTGGAAATGGCCCAACAGCCATTTCCCCTCCTCCTCTCTTCTTCTCTTGTATTATAAATAAGGGACTGTTGTCCCCTATTATGTTATGGCTTGTTAAGCCACATCTTGTAGTATTGTTGAAGATCAATATATGTTTTGTTTATCCTCTTGTTAGAGGACTCTTGTGTATTGCCTTGTTAAGTAAGTGGGAGATTCAAGAGTGATATTCTTGAAGTATTTGCCTAGTTTGGGCCTTATTTACATGGTATCAGAGCCACGTTTTGGCTATTCATCTTGCTGGAGCCGTGAAGCACTCCAAGTGTTTGACGTTATTGCTGGCTGATTCTTGACACAAGAAGGAGCTGTTTTGCTGACCTCTATTGGTGGTAAAAATTGAGGCTGAGGTGCTGTTTTGTTGGCCTCTATTGGTGGAGAAGAAGGGTGACTGGTTTCTCTTATTACTGTGGACTTCTTTTCACGCGGCAGCCAGCTTCGTCATAACTTGTAAGTGGATCTACCTTGTTGATTGTGGTCATGGATGACAAAGTCTCGTCTCTTCCATTTCCTAAACTCTCATCAACAAACTGTATACAATGGGCTAGAACTATGGAACATTTTATTCGTAGTAAAAGCCGTTGGGGACTAGTTGATGGGACAAAACTTGAACCACAACTAGTCCTTACTAAAGTTGTTGATGGAAGAGCTATGAAATTGGATGGAACCGAAAAAGAAAAAGTAGTGGCGGAATACAACAAGAAATGGGAAGACTAACTTATTTTCTTGGAGTTGAAGTTGCTTATAGCAAACAGGGTTATCTTCTTTCTCAAATGAAGTTTGCCAGTGAATTAGTTGACAGAAAGGTATCTCAGATGACAAAGTTGTGGATACTCCAGAAGCATTGGGAGTAAAAATGAAAATTGATGATGGAGAGATATTGGAGAATCCCACTCCTTTTCGGCAAATAGTTGGCGCTCTCTCTTATCTCTCCATCACCAGACCTGACATTGCTCATGCCGTGCATGTGATAAGCCAATTTCAACAAAGACCCACCTCAGTGCACATGGGAGCGGCAATGCAGATTGTCCGTTATGTGAAACACTATCAACAAGTCTTCCTCTTCTATATTAGAATTAGTTGCTTATACAGATGCTGATTGGGGTGGAGATCCCGACAATAGGCACTCCACCACTGGTTTTTGTGTGTTTTTAGGTGATTCCTTAATCTCCTGGCGATGCAAGAAACAAAATAAGGTGTCACTATCATCAACAGAAGCTGATTATCGTGTGATGGCAACTACAACAATGGAGATAGTATGGCTCAAAAGCCTATTGAAGGATATGGGAATTCATATCATGAATCCCGTCAAGCTTTGTTGGACAATAAAAGTGCAATCTATATTGCTAGCAATCACACATTTCATGAAAGAACAAAACATATAGAGATGGACTGTCATTATATTCGTGAAGAGTTCCTTCAGAAAAACATAGATCTCTCCTATGTTCCCTCTGAATATCAACTAGGAGATTTCTTCACCAAGGCTCTTGCTGCTGTCAGGTTTCAATTTCTCCTTGGCAAACTTTCGGTTATCACACCGTAAGTTTGAGGGGGGATGTTAGAATGTATGTATATATATATATATATGTGTGTGTGTGTGTGTGTGTGTGTGCATGTGTGTGTACGTACATTACATATATTAGTGTGCTAATATATGTCTTGCATATATAGATATGTGTATATTTTTTTATTATTTAAGAGGAGAACTAGCTGTTGGACCTAACACAAAGCAAAGGTGATTGCTTTTGACAGCATAATTTGTATGAGCTGGTCCACGTCCCAATTTTTCACTCATTGTTGTAGAGCATTTTGTATAACAAAGATACCTTATGCATTGCAGGCTAGCAAAAAGCCTTTTCTTTACGTTTAACCTTTGATGGTCTGATTTGTGGAAGTCTGTAATGCAATATGCATGGTTGACGGACAAGCGTTTGAGACCAAAACACAGGTCTATCTACCAAACTCCATGTTGCTGTTCAACTTGCTGTATGTTCCTGTCATATTGGCTGACATACTTCTAGAAAGCTGCCATTGTTTTGCTTCCAGTTACTACTTTTACTCTTTTAGGTTATTTCATCTTGCAGGATGGTCTCATATAGGTGATATGCTTCCTTTTGGACATCTTTTTACAGAATGGCTGATGTCCCAATTCATTTGACAAATGCTGAAGACAGAAGATTACGTGCAAATATTGCAGCTTCTTTCCAGGTCTGAATTTTAGATGTATTTTCTTCTTTTGTTTTGCTTACCATGACTTAACACATGGTTCATGGCTTCATGCCTTTAAGCTGCAGTCCATGAATTGATGAAGATGAGTGTGCATACCTTTGCTATTTGTTGAATGTAACAGAGGGTTGCGGTTCTACATTTAGAGCAAAGATGTGAACGGGCAATTGGATGGGCTTTGAACATTGAACCTTCAATAAAATGCCTGGTAACCTGATTATTTACATGATTCCATTTAACTCCTGCATAAAAAATGTGTTACATATTCGTAAAGCAGACATCTCTCCTTGCTTTTCTTTTCTTAGGTAGTTTCTGGTGGTGTTGCATCCAACCGTTATGTCAGATCACGTCTTGATGATATTGTAAAGCAGAAAGGTCATAGACTTATCTGCCCTCCTCCAAGCCTCTGCACTGACAATGGTATGCATCTTGATTTGCCTTGTTATTTGTCACAGGGAATCAGCAAAACTGTTGCCCATAAATGGAAAAAACTAGAACCATGTTGAGAATTAACATAACCTTAGAAAATTTTAAGATGAAATGCAAGTGTTACTCATTTAGATGTGCCTAAAATTTGATTATATTGGTTGTGCAAAACTTAAGCCATATGGAACGGGGAAATACACACTGGGATAACCTAGAAATCTTTTTCCTAATGTATCTCAAACTATGGTAGCTTAAATATATTTTTCAAATCAGATGCTAAGATTTACAAGCAGCATTAGCATGTGTTTACAGCAAGACCATGGATGTGAAAAGAAGAGGATGTAAAAGTAGAAGAAAGCAAAACATTCAGAATTTTGCAAGTGTGTGTTGTGATTTGAAAATTTTTCTGAAACAGATGGTGGCATAAAAGTATTAACCATGCTACCATTGGGTTCCCTCATTAAGTTATAGTTTTTGGCATCATTGAAAGTAGTTGATTGAAAATAAGAATGCGTAGTACTTAAATATGCCCTATATCTTGCTGCGAATGTCTCATCGGATACATATTTATTCAGAAGCTTATGTCCCAATAAGTGACTAGTGACCTTTTCATGAGTGCTTTCATGTTGGATTGGAGGTCCATGTCTTCTACAGTAAATTATATATTCTCTGGATACTCCACCCTTGTCATTTTCTTTGATATTATTTAGATCTTTTTCACCATGAAATGATTCATCATCAAATTCAGAAAAATATTTAAACAAGAAGCAGTAACCATGCTATCTTGTCTACTTTTATTCTTCCCAAAACCAATTTGTCTTTCGATAAAATTTACATTTTTTGAAGCTATGATTTTGTCATTGGCTAGGTCTTAGCGTTTGCAACCTTTTTGGGTTATAGAATATCTAATGAAAGCACATTCTGTAGTTTTAGAACTTGATTTGTGAGCCTTATCATTTCACACGAGGAGGTTATATCTAATAGAAGTAGATTCTATATTGATGATGTTGTTTACCACTCACCACAAGGGAGAACTTCGCTGTAAGGATGCTAAGCAGCGTTAGGCATAGCTGGCATGGCGGAGGAGAGCCTGGTGGATAAGCCTGGGCATCGGGCTGGCCCGGCCTGGCCCGATAAGGAGTTGGACTTAGGCCAGCCCGATACCCGAAACCTGGGCCAGGGCCTGGCCCGATAAGGAGTCGGCCTCGGGCCAAACCTGGGCCCAGGCCCATCCCAACACTTAAAACCCGATTCCGGCCCGGGCCTGGCCCGATTAAATTAAAAAATATATATTTTTAATATAAAATAAATATAAATATAAAATCATAATAAAATATTATAATTATATAAAAATTAATAAAATATATATGTAAAAATCTTATCATGCCGAACCGGGCTTAATCGGGACCACCCAGGCTGGCTCAATAACTGATTGGGATGCCCTTTTTTTGGGGCCCGAGCCCAATCTCGGGGTTGGGCAAGGTACTGGCTACCCATCGGGTACCCGACGCCCGGCCTTACTGGAGGAGGAGATGCTGTAAATCAGGCCCAAACTGTGAAAAGTGACTATAACAATCACAAAAGATGCATATAGTGATAAAAAGGCACTAAGGCCAAGTGGAGAAGAATAATACTCATTCAATAAAATATATGAAGGTTGTAAAACACAGCTCAATTTGTACAAGAGGCAGCTCTACTATTTATACAAAGAGGTGGAATGAAGAAAGGGAGTTGAGGAGGCTGTTCTAGCCGTTGGAGGTTCCAACGACTCATAAAAGAGCCGTTGGAACTCCCAACAGCTAGAACAAAAGGTTAAAAAATAAAAAGAATAAAAAATAAAAGAAAAATAAAGTACATAAAAAAGAAAGATAAAAGCCTAACCTAGCTATGATATCAACTTAACCTAGTTATGATATCAACAAGATATCTTATTTCCTAACACCCCCCCTTAAACTTACGGTGCTATCACTGAAAGCTTATCTAAAAGAAAATTGAATCTGGGAGAACATAGAGGTTTCGTGAAGAAATCCGCCAGCTGGAACTCGGACGAAACATATGGAAGCTTGATAGTCTTCTTCAAAAATTCTTCACGAACATAGTGACAATCCATCTCTATATGCTTTGTTCGTTCATGGAATGTGTTGAAATTAGAAAGTTTGGCTTTAAGTGTGGTAGTTAGTTGATTATTTAAAAGTTAGAGTTCTCTTGTCTTTTTACTATTTTATTTGTCTTACTTTTGTAACAGCCACAGTCGTGCCCTAATCTCTCTTTAAGTAGAGATTAGAGCACGATATGAAGAAAGTCTTTTTCGTCTCTCTCTCTCTCTCTCTCTCTCTCTCTCTCTCTCTCTCTCTCTCTCTCTCTCTCTCTCTCTCTCTCGTTCTCCCTCTTCTCCATTACGCAACATGGTATCAGAGCCACTGCTGGCGTGATCTTCTCAAGCTACTGGCTTGATCTTCACAGGCTGCTGGCGTTATCTTCTCTCGGCTTTCTTGTTGTATCTTCTCAGGCTGCTGCTGGCGTGATCACTGATTTCTCTCATCTTTCTTGCTACGTGGAGGAGGACCTGATCTCGCCTATGTGGAAGGCGTGATCAGATCCTCAAGTGGAGTGTGTGGAGAAGGTTTTTTATATGCTGTTCATGGATGTTGTTTAGAGTATTGAAGCAAAGTTGATATATGCAGAAGCTTGTGGAGAAGGTTTTATGTGGTTGTGGTTTAAGGCATGATCAGAGGTTCTGGTGAAGCAGAATATATGCAGAACTTATCTACGCAAGACGTGGACTTGCTGTTTGAGAGTTGAGGTTGGGAATAGAAGAAGCAGCGGCAGACTTCGTTTGTAAGGTTGTGCTTTCAGCAGAATATTTTCAGCAAGATCTTCCCGTTTGTAGGGTTGTGCTTTCAGCAAAATATTTTCAGCAAGGTTTTCCCTTTTTTTTCTTGTTGTTCGGGGTTGTGAAAGAAGCTTGTGCGTGTTTCTTGGTTTTGTTCCTGACGTCTGCATGAAGTTGCTGCCTATTATTTTATCTTGGTATTCTCATTCTTAATTTCTTGTTGTGATTCATTATGGCTGAGAACCACAAATCAGAGGGTGGTAACGATCATAAAGGAGTTGGAAATCCCTTCTCCTATGGATCTACGGTTAAATTAGATGGACACAACTATGAACTGTGGTCCAGGTCCTTTATGTTGTCAGTCAAAGGACATCGAAAGAGACACATAATTGAAGAAGATGAGTCTATTGCCAAGTCAGGGAAGTACATCACCTGGGAAGAGGACGACAACATGGTTATGTCTTGGATTATGAATAGCGTCCAACCACAAATTGCTTCTACTATTACTTACTATACTACTGCGAAGGAGATGTGAGAATTCCTTCGACAGACATATTCACAAGATAAGAATGTGAGTTGTTGAAGTATGTTGATGGGTCTTGGGACCGGCTCCGGATCCGTATCCGTTCCAGCTTGTAGCCCTTGTTGGGCATTACTTAAGTTGTGTAACCCTAATCCTTAAGGTGTGAATGAAAGACTAAGGAGAGAGAGAGTCTGGCGGCTAGTGGGCACCGACTCTTCCTCATTCGTGGTTTTTTCCCTTTTGTTGAGGGTTTTCCACGTTACATCGTGATCGTTGTTTCTCTTCCTCTTCTTGTTCGTGTTTCTACATGGTATTAGAGCCGACGAGTTTGGGAAATTTTTAGGGTTTGTGAAGTTCCAACCCTAATATCTCTCACTGCTACCACTGCCACCACTGCAGCCGCCGCCGCCGCTGTCACCACAACTGCTGCTGCCACTGCTGCCGCTGTACCCAATACCATCGTCGCTGCTTCCGCTGCCGCCGGTGTCACCCCTCTTGCTGCGTCGCTCTTGCGCCGTCGCTCTTGCGTTGTTGACCGTCGCCGTTGTCCCTTGCGCCACTGCCGTTTGCGCCGTCGTCTTGCTTCCCGGAGAAGAAGGAAGATATGCGTGCTTAGGCGCTTCCTAGGCTTGCCTCCCCCAATTCACGTCACTTCCTATGGGTCTTTTGCAAATCCGGTGAAGTGCATCCGCCTCTTACCTGCAATATATTGATTGGTTGATCTTTGATTCCACCTTATTTTTTTTTTGGTGCCCACCGTGCAAGAAGAGGTGGCTGGTCTGTGACTTGGCAGAGGACGTAAAGGAGGAGAGGAGCGTAACTTGAGGATTGCCTCAACGTCCGCCGGCGCTCCGGCGATCGCATCCCCCTTTCCTTACAAAAGACCGGGGTTAAATTGGTCTTACGGGTGAAGGCTTTCCTCATCTCGAAGTTGATTTTCTATTCACTTCTATACCTTGATACTTGTTGGTTTTGCCTCTTGAATCTTGATTCCAGCAAGGAGAACGTGTGGCGCAACCTCTACTCGTGGGAGATTGCAGCCCGAGAGAGAGAAGGAACCGCTTCCGTCGAGCGACATCGACGATCGTTTCCCCCAATCGACATTCCGTTCACTCTTGGGGTTGATTGGGAATCCGGTGAAGATATTACCTCTCTCTCTTTATTGTTCCTTTCTAGATAGAACTTGATTTTTCTCTCGTTCTTGTGATTCTATCCAAGGATATTACTGCCCGTTGGTGCTCTCCGTTGTCACCGGTGCCTCTCTTGTTGTATCGCTGCTCGTCCCTCCTGTTGGACTATCTGTGATTATGGCAGCTTCTTCATCTATAGACGTGATGGCGGATGACCGTATGGGAGAGTGGATCATTGACAGTGGCGCTGCTCACCACATGACCGGCGATCCTAAGGTCTTTCATGGGTATAAGCTTTCATCAGGAAAGGATCGTGTTTCCCTTGCCGATGGTTCATCTATCTCTGTGGCTGGAAAAGGGAGTCTCCCGCTTTTGAACAAGTTCTTAGTCCACAATGCTCTACATGTTCCTCATATTCCCTTGAATCTCTTGTCGGTTAGCAAGATCACGAAGGAGTTAAATTGTGAACTCATATTTTCTGCTGATCGCTGTGTTATGCAGGACTTGGTGACAGGGAAGAGAATTGGGATTGGTCTAGCTTCTGACGGGCTCTATCGTTTACCTATGCGTGCTGCTCAGGCTCTCATGACGGCAATCAGCCAAGCCACGAAGAATAGAGAGGACTCCCTTCAGTTGCTTCTACGTTGGCATGAGCGCCTTGGACACTTGCCTTTTGGCCTTCTTAGACAGTTGTTTCCTGATATATGTTCCAGGTTAGATATGACTATGGTGTCTTGTGATGTCTGTCACCTGGCCAAACATGTTAGGGCTTCATACCCTTTGTCTAGCCATCGGTCTAATGAGGTATTTGCCATGATTCATTCTTATGTGTGGGGGCCTGCAGGGATTCCTTCTTGTCATGGTTTTCAATATTTTATCACCTTTATAGATGATTTTTCTCGTAACACTATTGTCTACTTGCTGAAAGACCGTAGTGAAGTTCCTACTGTCATAGAGACTTTCATTGCTTATGTGGAAACTCAATATGGAGCATCTGTTAAGACATTTCGATCTGACAATGCTCGAGAGTATATGTGTCAGTCTGTTGATAGCTTCTTTCGAAAAAAGGGAATTGTTCATGAGACTTCCTGTAGTTATACCCCTCCTCAAAATGGAGTTGCTGAACGAAAAAATCGTCAGTTATTGAATGACTCGGGCTCTTCTTTTTCAACGTCATGTTCCAAAAAGGTATTGGGGGGATGCTGTGCTGACCAATGCGTATCTTATAAACCGGTTGCCTAGTCGTGTGTTGAATGGGAAGACGCCTCACTCTATGTTACCGGGGAGTCGTGAACCTTTCTCACTTCCACTCAGAGTTTTTGGTTGTGTTTGCTTTATTCACAATCATAGTCCTCACATTAAAAAGCTTGATCCAAGGTCTATTAAGGGCATTTTTTTAGGGTATTCTCCCACTCAAAAAGGGTACAAGTGTCGTGACCCTTCCACTGGTCGGGCCTATGTTACCAAAGATGTCACTTTCCTTGAACATGTTTCCTATTTTGGTGAGAATCCTCTTCAGGGGGAGTACTCTATGTCACAGGAAGAGTATTCTCCGAGTCATGAAATTCAGTTTACAGATTTTTTGGACTACAGGCGTGACTCCGTTGGTCCATCTAGTGAGGTGCATGAACAGGAGAAAAATGGAGAGTGTTCCACTGAGGCAAAAGAGAAATGCAAGCGTCTATTTGGGCAAGTTTACTCTAGGCGAAAAGTTTGTACAGATGAGATGACAGGTGATGAGAGTTCTACTCCCAATCCAATTAGTCCTTCCCTGGATGACCCAAGTCGTGCGCAGAAGCAACCTGTTGAAGAAGAGATTCAGACTGTTGCTACTAGTGAAGAGCTTCACATCGCCCTGCGAAAGGGTGTCAGGTCATGTACTCAACATCCTATTGGTAACTTTGTTTCATATTCTAGACTGAGCAAGGACTACAAATGTTTTGTATCTTCTCTTTCTTTGACTATGATTCCCAGGAATGTTGCTAAGGCTCAGAGTGATCCTAAGTGGACTTATGCAATGCAAGAAGAGATGGAAGCCTTGCGAAGAAACATGACATGGGAAGTTGTAAAGATTCTTGAGGCGGCTCACTTGGTTGGATCTAAGTGGGTCTACACCATCAAGTACAAACCAGATGGGAGTGTTGAAAGATACAAAGCTCGTCTTGTGGCCAAGGGGTTTAGTCAGAAATATGAGATTGATTATTTGGAGACCTTTGCTCCTGTTGCGAAGATGAAGACTGTCAAAGTCATTATCTCTTTAGTTGTGATGAAGGAGTGGAAGATGTACCAACTTGATGTCAAGAATGCATTTCTCAATGGAAACCTTGAAGAGGAAGTATATATATGTATGCCTCCAGGATATGAGGAACCTGGAAAATGTTGCAAGCTAAGGAAAGCTTTATATGAGCTCAAGCAATCTCCTCGAGCATGGTTTGAACGACTCAGACTTGTCATGAGACAGTGTGGATACCATCAAGGGAACGGAGATCATACACTCTTTGTGAAGAGAAAGGAGAAAAAGGTTATTATTTTGTTGGTATATGTTGATGATATGATTGTCACAGGTGATGATGAAGATGAAATAATGAAGTTAAAGAAACTGTTGGCGATCGAGTTTGATCTTAAGGACCTTGGTAAGTTGAAATACTTCCTTGGCATAGAAATTGCTAGGTTTGGGACTAGCCTTGTGCTAAATCAACGGAAGTACACTCTAGATTTGTTAAAGGAGACTGGGAAACTAGGGTGTAGACCAGCTTCTACTCCTCTAGATGCTGGCCATAAGCTAAGTCTTAGAGACGGGGAGCCACTTTGTGAAGAGGCAAAAAGAAGATATCAATGTCTTGTAGGGAAGTTAATTTATCTTATTCTCACTAGACCTGATATTACCTTTGCTGTGAATGTGATGAGCCAATTCATGCATGCTCCCACGGATGCCCATTTGAAGGCTGTTGATAGGATCTTGTGCTACTTGAAGAGGAATCCTGGCAAAGGTCTCTTATATGTCAAGCAAGACACTCTTGGGATTGAAGGTTATTCAGATGCAGACTGGGCAGGCTGTATTGACACTAGGAGGTCCACCTCTGGCTATTGTATTTATTTGGGAGGGAATCTCATAGTGTGGAGAAGTAAAAGGCAAGATGTTTGTTCGCGTTCCAGTGCTGAAGCAGAATACAAAGCTGTTGCTATGGGAGTTTCTGAGCTTTTGTGGCTGAAAGTATTGTTGACTGATATTGGTATAAAGGTTGAAGAACCAATGAAGATGTATTGCGATAACAAGTCCGCAATTAACTTGGCCAACAACCCTGTGCTTCATGACAGAACAAAGCATGTTGAGATTGACCGACATTTCATTCGAGAGAGAATTGATGCTAAAGAACTTGTACTTCCTTACATGAGATCTGAAGACCAAACGGCTGATGTTCTGACAAAGGCTTTATCTTCGACCTCATTTGAGAGAAATGTATCCAAGTTGGGCATTTTTGATATGTATGCCCAACTTGAGGGGGAGTGTTGAAGTATGTTGATGGGTCTCGGGACCGGGTCTGGATCCGTATCCGATCCAGCTTGTAGCCCTTATTGGGCATTACTTAAGTCGTGTAACCCTAATCCTTAAGGTGTGAATGAAAGACTAAGGAGAGAGAGAGAGTCTGACAGCTAGTGGGCATCGGCTCCTCCTCATTCGTGGTTTTTTCCCTCTTGTTGAGGGTTTTTCACGTTACATCGTGATCGTTGTTTCTCTTTCTCTTCTTGTTCATGTTTCTACATGAGTAAAATCCTTCAAGTTGAAGAAGAGTTGCACAACCTCCGACAGGAAAATCAGGACTTATCACAATACTTTGCAACAGTTGAAGCTACCTATGAACGTCTGAAATTCTTGCGCCCTCCGTGCAAATCTTGTTATAAGTCACACTTTGAACCTACTATGGTTGCAAAGTGTTGATAGATCGTATGTTTCGGGTCCGGATCCATACCCGACCCGTCTTGTAGCCCGTGTTGGGCACTACTTAAGTCATGTAACCCTGATCCTTATGTGTGAATGAGAATCTAAGGAGAGAGAGAGTCTGGCGGCTAGTGGGCACCAACTCCTCCTCATTCGTGGTTTTTTCTCTCTCGAGTTGAGGGTTTTCCACGTTACATCGTGATCATTGTTTCTCTTCCTCTTCTTGTTCGTGTTTCTACATGGAATGAGATCGTTCGTTTGCCGTTGCCGTTGCCGTCGCCGTTGGAGTTTTTTGCGCCGCCGTTGAAGTTTTTTGCGCCGCCGTTGGAGTTTTTGCGCCGCCGTTGGAGTCTCTGCGCCGCCGCTGGAGTTTTTTCTTTTTTTTTGCGCCGCAGCTGTAGCAGCCGCCGTCTCTGCACCGCCGCCGTCACCAGATCTGCGCCGTCGCCAGATCTGTGCCATCGCTCTGGCCGCCGTCGCCAGATCTGCGCCGTGATTGCCCTTGACTGCGCCGCCGTTTCTCGCCCGTCAGCGCCGTCGTGACAGCATCGCTGCCTTCTTCACGCCGTCTGCTGCCCTGTCTTCTTGTTGCTGTCCTGCGGTGCTTCTGTCTTGGTTCTTGTGATGGCGGAAGAGATCACACCTAAAACAGATATGGCCATTGACGCGGGCATCGCTCCCAAAAGCGAGAACTTGCCGGTACAAGTCACGCCTATTCGTCTGACGAAAGACAACTATCTCTCCTGGTCCGCTGCCCTCGAGATTGGAATAACGAGCCGTGGTCGTCTCCCCTATATCACCGGCGACAAGCCTGCGCCTAGCAAAACCGACCCTCAATGGGCAAACTGGGCGTTGGAGGACAGCCAGGTGAAAGTGTGGATTATCAGCTCGGTGTCCGCTGATATTCAGCCGTTGATTTTACGGANAATGGATGGACCGTACCTTCCTTTTCCTTGGAGGCTTGCGTGATGAATTTGAAACCATTCGGAGTCAAATTCTTAATTGTGATGATATTCCGGGCATTGAAGATGTTTATGCACGTGTGGAATCCGAAGAACAAAGGCGCCAAGTTATGCAGATTGATCCCAGCCGTGGGAGTGGTCCCTCGGCCTTCGTTAGCCGCTCACTCGTCCGTGCCTAGCCAGCGCTCTGCGAGGCGATGTACACATTGTCACAAGCTTGGACACTCTGCTGATTTCTGTTGGGATCTTCATCCCGAGAAGAGGCTTGTTCGTGGACGCCCCCCTCCTAGTCGGCGTGGCCCTCTTGTGCAGGAATCAAATCAAGGTGGATCGTCAAGTAACGAGAAATCGAGGCTCTCTCAGGATCAAATCAAGAAACTACAAGCGTATATTGGTCGTCTTTCTACTACTCCTGAGGACACCTCTACTTCAGATGGAGCTAAGTTAGCTCAGGCTCTTGTTGCTACGAGTGATAAAGGTAATCCCTCTCTTGATAACTGGATTGTTGACAGTGGGGCTACTCATCATATGATCGGGGACCCAAAGATGTTTCAAGATTACAAGTTGACCTCTGGGCAGCAGCGTGTCTCCATGGCAGATGGTTCGTCTATTTCTGTGGCCGGAAAAGGAAGTTTATCTTTACTGAATAAATATTGTCTCCATAATGCCTTGCATGTGCCCAACATTCCTGTTAATTTGCTATCAGTCAGCAGTATCACCAAAGAGCTAAACTGCAATCTAATATTCTCAGCTGATTGTTGTTTTCTGCAGGACTTGGTGTCACACCCCGACCTTTTGACCCAAACATTTTTTTTTTCTAAACATAAAGCATCGAGGCGTGATGACACAACAATTCAAAAAGACGATGAGCCAAGCAATTCAAAACGATGGGGGCAAACTTTCATTCATATAACCATTTTGTTTCATACAAAACCACATCCATGTGTATAACCAAAAATGCCCCAACAATATGATTGATGTCTAACAACAAAACATGACATCAACACAAATAAACCAAGACGTGCCGGCACTAAACAAAACAAACCCAAAACCTCCCCAGTAGGACGTGAGTGAAGCCATCTGCTCAACCTGCTGCCCCGGGTCCGCCAAAACCTGAAAAAGAAAACAACTGAAGGCTCAGCCTTCGCAGTATGGCAACAAGCTAGGAAAATGCCTAACCTTCTTAGGTAGGGCTCAAATATGGGATAATACAATCATAAAACGCGTCCTCATCATATGGTGACAAGGCTTAGTCACACCAGTTGCTAAGAAGGCCTTGCACATAGGCCATGACATGGAAAGGCCACTCAATGGCCACGATAGCACATTTTCAATTCCATTGCAAGAACATGCATAGACATATCATTCTTATTCCTTTCATTCACCTTCACAATCACATTCTTTTCATATACTTTAACTACGAAGCAATTTACTATCATGTTGTGGTAGAGCACACAGTCACATGACTTGTCAAGAAGCCCCTCACATATCCCACAACATGCATAGGCCACACAAGGGCCACAATATCGCATTCAATAACCACGTGAAATTCAAAACTAACGCATCATT
>JAANDH010000657.1:56834-165831 GCA_011799765.1 Nymphaea thermarum | reverse complement strand
TGCTGCCGCATGGTTTCCCTAGTGCACGCTGTCCCTCGGCCTGCAGTGCACGCTGTCCCTCGGCCCTGCCTTGCCGGCTGTCCCTCGGCCCTGCCGTGCCCCTCGGCCTGCAGTGCACGCTGTCCCTCGGCCCTGCCTTGCCGGCTGTCCCTCGGCCCTGCCTTGCCCCTCGGCCTGCAGTGCACGCTGTCCCTCGGCACTCTAAGACGACCATATCGAGGTACTCAAATAGGTTTTTGACATATTGCTACACTACCAATTGAGACTAAACCCCCCAAAAAATGCATTTGTGGAGTTGAATCAAGAAAATTATTGGGGTATACGGTTACAAAAAAGGAATAGAGGTCGATCATGCGAAAGTCAGAGCTATTATTAACATATTGGCATCTAGAACTCTCAAGCAGCTAAGGCGTTTACATGGTAGAATTTAGACAATGATGCAATTTGTTTCCAACCTCGCCCATCATTGTAAACTGGTCAACCAACTTCTTTGAAAAGGGGTAAAGTTTAAGTGGGGCTCATAATGTCAATAATCTCTAGGATGGATTAAGCAATACCTTCTTAGTCGACTTGTTCTCCAATCCTTAGTTGCGAGATGACCACTACTGTTGCACATTTTAGTTCACAATGCTGCTTGTGGAGGATTCTTGGCACAATATGAGGAAGGTACCAAAATTGAATATGCAATTTACTAGTAAGAAATACCTTCGTCCACTATGAAAAGAAGACATTTCTACCAATGGAAAAGACCTAATTGGCACTTGTTTGAATGTGCCATAAGCTCCAACATTACCAATTGTCTTATGAAATCAAAGTGGCCTCTCGTTTAAATCCTCTCAAATACATCATGGAACAATCATTCCTTAGTAGTAAAATTGCCAAATGGCAAGTAATCCTCATGCAATATGATTTGGAATACATCTCTCAAAGTCCATAAAATAACATGCATGAGTAGAAAGTTTAGCCAACTTTCCTTTTGCAAAAAGCTAAAGACAAACGACAACTTTTTAGATGAACAAGTCCTGCAAGTGGGTCCTACTCTGGCATGGTCTTATTCTTTGATGGATCTAAAAACATGGTAGGAATGGGAATTAGAATCCTATTTGATCACCCAGAAAGAAAATTGCTCCCATATTCTCTTAGACTATAATTTTTTAGCACACACAATATGGCAAAATATGAAAACTCATGAGATAAAGGTGTTGTTGAACTTTATTTCATAAGTGTGCATGATTATGGATACTTCCTGCTTACAGTAAACCAAGTCAATGAGGAGTGGAAAGTTAAAGAGGAAAAGATTTTACTATATCAACAAACTGCAAGGGAACTAATCAATGATTTGAAGAATTTCAGCTCTTCCACATCAGAAGGGAATTGAACCAATTGGTAGATGGATTAAATAATTTAGGTTCGATCATCACATTCAAGAAGATAGAGCCATGTAGAGCCTTTGAAGTCAGAAAAATCACTCAATAAACTAATGAACATGTGGAAGTAGAATTAGAAGAAGTCCCTTGGTACCAAAACATCAAGAACTACTTGGAGACGGGAGACTTTCTCCTTGAAATGCCAAAAAAAGGACAATGTACAATACAAAGAATGTTGGTAAGATATTTTATTCTAACATGAATATTATACAAGATAAGCTTTAGATCAGAATATTTATAGCACTTGGACAAAGATGAGACACAAGAAGCTAACAAGCAAGTACATGAAGCAGTCTGTGTTGGCCATGTTGGTTATCACACTAGTGAGACAATTGTGAGAGCAGGATACTATTAGCCAACAATGTATCAAGATTGTTATAAACACGTGAAGAGATGTCTACAGTGCCAGATTCATGCAGACTCTATTCATGTACCCATTGTTTATTTATACTCAATTATTTCACCATGGTCTTTCTCTATGTAGGTATTTGATCTAGTGGGCTTCATCAATCCACTAGCATGAAATGGTTACAAGTACTTCCTAGCTGCAACTGAATATTTCACCAAGTGGGTAGAAGTAGTTGCCCTTAGAACTATAGAAGGCAGGCATGTGACATCCTTTTATCCACAAAAACTGATTATGGAGATTTGGTGCACCACATAAAATTGTTTCTAACTACAACATTCATTTCAAGAACAAAGGGAGGTAAGATTTTGATGCTAAATTTTAAATCAAACACCACTTCTCTGTACGAGGCTACAAATAAAATCTTGATCCACATCTTGAAAAGAATAGAAGAAATAGGAATGATTAGCATGAGAAAATCCATGATGCGCTCTATGCATATAGGACTCCAACCAATGCTACACCGGCTGGGTTGGTATATGGGATGGATGTCATGTTGCCATTTCATATTCAAATAACCAGCCTGAAAATTTGCTGTCATATCCAAATTGCCCACGGACAAGTACCAACAACAAAGAATGTTATAACCAGATCTATTGGATGGAAAAATGCTCCATGCTGAAAAACATGCCGAGGCATAACTCCATGGAGTCACTCGGCATTATGCAAAATTAGTGATTGAGTGGAAGTTTAAAGTGAATGAACTTGTCCTTAGGTCAATCATTCCATGGAAAAAACATCAGTGAGTAAAATAGGTGCCAATTGGGATAGGACATATGTGGCGAAGGAAGTCCTACTGGTAATTCTTACCATCTCATTGATACTAACTGTGTAAAATTACATGATCCTATAAATGCTCTTCATCTAAATAAGTTTTTCGCCTAATGTACTTCTATCAGTCTTCAATAATGGTTCTCTTTGATGGTAGACTTATCCACGTGATCTTTTTATTTCACCTTTCTACCTAGAGAATCTATCTAATAAATGAGCAACAAATGATGGCCACCAGTTTTAAAAACAATTTCAAAAAGAATTTCAAGGAAAGAAAGGTCGTCCTTAAAGGATATTGCAACTTTCAAATCTTAAAATTCTTTCCTCTAAGAAAAATGGATACTTAGAGCTTTACAAGCAACATTTTCTTTTAAAACTTTTATAAGGACAAGAACACCTGAATTCTTGCACACAGTGCGGAGATTTTGAGTTGCGAAACACGAATGCCAGCATGTAGTGTGGAGATTTTACACTACAACACACAAACACCTATACACAATGCAAAGATTTCATGCTTCAACACACCCTTTGGAATGGCCTAGTCAATTACAACTCCTATGATGTTGATAGAAATTGTGCTCACATGCATATAGGAACATGTGAACACAATTTTGATGTTTTGGTATGCCCAAACTTATATTCACATGCATGCAAGAATATGTGAATATGCAATACACAGAACTAGTACACATGCACAGTAGAACACATTCATATTTGCATGCACATAAAAACACGTTGATGCATCGATCTTGCGCTATTATGCATAGAACTCGTACCCTAGGCACACAAAAGTCATGTAGTGTATGTCGAACTTGCATCTTCAATGCATCCCCTAGAACTCATATTGCATTGGCATAAACTTTCATTGTAAGCCCCCCCTGGATGCCTCCACGCTATGAACTTGCATCTCTGACACACCCCCATGAACTTGCGTTACAACAAAACAAACATTTGTAGGTTAAAACATGTACTCGTGTGCATACAGGAACATGTGAATATACTATAACTCATGCTCATGTGTACGTAGGAACATATGAGTATAGATATTTGACTATAGTATTGCATAATTTTGATCTAAGCATTTTGAAAGGAACATGTTAAAGTGATTTGAAATTCTCTTGAAAGGAAGAATGGTTTTTTGTAAGAATTTGGAGACAATCTTAAAAGAAGGTCTCAACAAAATGATTACATAAAATTAAAAGCATCTTAATGGAACAAAGTGAATCAAGTACAAGAAATGACATTTGTTTTGATGACTAACTAGTTGCGAAATCTTAATAGTTCTTGCATGTGGAACAATAATTGAGATCAAACCGGGTAAATTAGACAAAGCATTGCAAAATGAGTGTTGAGATATGGGCTTAGGGTAAGTATAGTGGTTCCACTAGAATTGTCAGTCAAAAGTACTGGGTTAGGCATGCAAATGATTTACGTCTATTTCGCAATGACTAAAGTTCATGAACATTCTCATTTAGTTGGAACTTGCAAGTTGAGGCAAGTTGAAGAATATGACAAGTGAGGGGGAGCATTTCCAAAGTTGGGCAAAATTATGGAAGTTTCTACAATTTTGAATTTTGTATAAACTCAAAAAGTTACATCTCTAAAAGTAGAAAACACATCAACATCTCAAATGTCACGACCTAAAATCTTGCAAACAATTAATTTAAACATCTTTAAACCTAAAAAGAATAGCTAAAATAGAAATCAAAGGGAGGGGGAGCATTCCTACAATCTTGGAGCTTGAGTTTGAGAGAGTTCTCCAAATGAGTTTTTCTTCCATAGGGCTTCTCTATTTATAATGAATTGAAGATTACCAAATGATAAAGTCTCTAGGATTCTAACAAGTACAAAGAATCTAAAAATGGAAGAATCCTGAATGTGGTGGACTTTTAGGATTCTAACAAGTGTCAAGAATCTAAAAAATGAAGAGTCCCAAATGTAGTAAACTTTTAAGATGGTGACAAGTGTCAAGAATCTAAAAGAGGAAACTGAGATACTTGTCAAAAATTTAAGATGAGACATGACCCATGTCTGAATTTTAAAAGAAGATGGATGGCACATGTCAAAATCTAGTTTCTTTGGATTGTGATATGAGATCTAAATTCATGAGATCTGCTTTTGCAAATCACAAATCTGAAATCTTGATCAGGATTTGGATTGAACATCTTGATTGGGGATGGACCCTAGTACTAGCTTGATCTAAGGAGGTGGTTCAGACTCAATCAAAACATGTTGGAAATTGGCTTGATCTAGGTCAGACTTAGTTGGACGCAATTCAGACTGGACTAAATCAAATTAGGTCAGATCAAACCGTGGATGTGTATGAAACAACCCTACTTCATACTATTTTTGCTTATCTCTGGTCCATCTAGTCCTAGAAATGATATCGACATATATTTGTAGCCTCTTATTAAAGAGTTGAAAGAATTATGGGAATATGGAGTTGCAACATATGATGCATCTTTAAATGACATTTTAGATGATTTATGACTTTCCTGCATATGCCAACTTATCAGGGTGAAACACAAAAGGCAAATTGGCATGTCTTATTGTCAGGACACCTATTTTCTTTACTTGAAGAACAACATGGAGTTTCGTTATATGGGTTATTGTCGCTTTTTACTGGCATAGTATAACCATCATCAGAATAAACCTTTATTTGATAGTTATACTGGGTCAAGATCAGCAATACTATTCTTTTTGGTAATTATATATTCTTTGAACATCCAGAACTTATTTGGAAAAAAGCACAAACAAAGTGCATATGAATAATTGTCTTACAATTGGGAAAAAGGAAGTAATTTTTTGAGTTGTGATATTGGAAAACCAATTTAGTTCGACATAATTTGGATGTCATTCATGTTAAGAAAAACATAACTGATAGTGTTCTTGGTACATTGTTTAACTTGGAAAGCAAGATGAAAGATTCTTTAAAAGCACGAATTGACTTACAGGATATGAATATCAAACATACACTTCAGCCAACACTTGTTCATGGTTCCAATAAAGTATACATGTCAACTTCTTGTTTTTCCATAGATCGTAATGCAAAGGATGTTTTTGTGTATTATTGAAGGACATCAATTCCCAATGGATTCACAGCAAATATTTCAAAATCTGTACAAATGAAGGATCATAAAGTTATGGAACTGAAGAGTCATGATTGTCATACTCATGCACCATTTCATTCCATTGGCTGCATGGAGATCATTAATTGAGAATGTGAGCTTCACATTGATCAATATATGTAACTTTTTCAAGAAATTGAGATAAAAATTTAGACGAGGGAAAGAATTGAAAGAGTTAGAAGGACAATATCGTTGGTATCCTATTAAGTGGTGTGTGCCTACATGAATTAAATACATTTATGATTTTTTAATGTATAGCAGAACATACTTCATGATGCATATTTATTTTTTATAGGTACCTCCTTCAATTTATTGTCATGTTTGCAATAAAGGTAATCCAAAAGGTTTTATTGTTGAAGGATATGTAGATAAATAGTGTATAACTTTTTTCTCAAGATATCTGCATGGTGTAGAAACCTTATTAAATCATCCAGGAAAAAATGAGGATGGTTATTATGAGGTTGATAAAGGAAGATCTAACTTATTGAGAGAAGATCGTGCTCTAAGAAAAACATAGACACTTACATTAGATGATATAACGTTAAAGATAGCACACCATTATGTATTATGTAATAGTGCTTTAGTTGCACCATATGTCAAGTAGGGATGCATTTTTAAGTGGTTATTTACAATTTTCTTGATTATTTGTATTATTTTATCATCATTATATGTAACATTATTTATAAGGAACACCTAAACTTTCTCAAGCAAGTGCATCAACATAAAAGAATTCATGAAATTGACCACATGGATGAAGAAGGATTTCATCATTGGTTGAATGATAAAGTAAGTTCTAGTGAATATATGTAGTACATAAATTTGTTATAGTTAATGAGGCAAGTACTTAGTTTTGATTGTGCCATGATAATTATCACAAGCAAACAACAAGGGTGCCATGGGTTATGAGTTAGTGGAAGATATTAAATAGCTTGCTCAAGGTCCCCAGTTAATTGCAAGAAGATATAAAAGCTATCTCATAAATGAGTTTGATTTCGTATTGAGATGGAGAAAAAAATAAGAAAACATAGAATAGTGGCATTATTGTAACTGCACTCACTTTAAGTTTTTCAAGTGCTTGATATAGTATCTCAATTGAAAATATTATGAAATTTTGATAGATATCAATGAAATAGAATATTATGGGTAGTTAAATTTTTTGTTTGTTTAAATGTGAATGTTTAATGTTCTTGGATCACATAATAAGGGTATCAAAAGAGATGAATTTAGATTTGTGCTAGTCAATTCTAAATTTACAAGCATGAAAGATGAACCATTCATATTTACATCTTAAGCAAAGTAGGTCGATTACATGGAAGATCATAAGGGTCATGCTTGGGTGACTGTTTTGAGTGCATTGTTGTTTAAATCCCAAAATTTATTTTGATTTTTGGAGTGCTTCAGAGAAATGAAATTTAATTTTGAAATGAGAGAGAAATGGACTTTCCCATCGGTATGAGGTCCTGCCACTTCCAACGTATTTATTGAGAGTAACCCGACGAAGAACTGGCCTTTTGCTTTGCACATTCCAATATTTGAAATGTTATCTTAAATCCTATATGCATGTGTGTAAATAAAATTTTTAAAAATATTGAGGTAAATTTTGAAACAATTAAGATATAGTTTGGTTTAAAAAAATAGTGCACTGAGGTCTAGAATTATAGTCTTAGAACCCTTCATAATTAGTAACTTTAGAAAATTGTGATTGAATTGTTGAAATTGCCAAATAGTATAAAAAACAAACTGTTTAAAAGAGACACTTGTAAGATCATTTGAGTTTTTCAAATATTGTCACTAGAGCTCAAATAAAAGATAACTTATATTTGGATATAGTTTTGAAAATTGAAGTTTTCAACTTGTTTGAGAAAATATGATTAGGAACATACTTGTAAATCACTTGTTTTGTAAAACATAACTTTAACTTTTCATGCTTTGCAAAAGTAAGATTTTCAAGTTTAGTTTGAAAAATAAGATACCAAAATATATGGACGATGACCATAGTTCTTGTTCATCATAGAGCCAAAGAGAGAGATTTTGCAATATTGTAAATATCAAAATAATATGTTGGAAATAGTAAAGATTTGATATTTAAAACAAGAAAACGTTATAATTTTCAGGGGTGTTTCCCTTAAATCTTAAGTAAGTTTCAAGATTTTGCCTTAATTTGGTTATCACATTATTAAGGCTTAATCTTGTTTTACTTAAGCACCTTAGAGATGTGCTTGTAAGCATTCGTGAGTCCCATAAGTGATTGTGTATGTATGATTACATAAATTATATATACTTAATAAAAAAGTAAACCATTCATACCTTAACATATGTCTATGGAGCAACAGAAAAAAAAAATTTGATAGAAATTGATGGCAGTAAGATTTCATTTGGAGAGTAACTCAAGGGTATATTGAAAATATAGGTAGGCCAATGAAAAGCTAGAAAGAAGTGAATGATTTAAAAAGAATATGAAAGATAGATTTGCAATTTGAAAAATAAAAAATGACATACTTAATGCAAATTAACATTTACATCAAGCATGTTTGGGTGTTTTTTGGGTTGGGCATGCTCCAACCTCAAAATGATAAAAATAAAAAAATAGCCCACTCCAAATGTTCACATTATAATACACATCCACAAAAAATCAAACCATCAAAATAGAGAATTAGACAGAGAAATGAAAAGATAGATATACGATGAGAGAGGAAGAATAAATAGATAAAAATTAAAAGAGAGAAAGAGACAAATAAAAATACATTGAGAGAAATAAAGATGAGAGAGGGATATAAAGAGAGATATTTGAAAGAGAAAGAATTAAATGAGAGAGAAATGAAAAGAGGAATAAAAAGAAAAAAATAAAGACGAGAAGTTAAAATGAGAGAAATATAAGCTAAAAAGATAGAGTAAAGTTAAAAATGAGATAAATAAGCATTAAAATAAAAAAGAGAAGAGTAATAAATGAGAGAAAAAAAGTTAAAATAAAAGAGAGAAAAGTTAAAATAAGAGAAAAACAAGTTTAGAGATAAACGAGTTAAAAAAAAATGAAGAAACTAGTTAAAATGATATAAAAAAAATGTTAAAAAAAGGGAAAAAGATTTTAAGGAAAACGTTTGCCTTGGTCATCCTCCCAGAGCTTCAAGGAGGATCCATAGCTTCGGAGCAACTTTAAACCTTCATGAGTTTGTTATGAAGAAAAGAGACAATAAAATGTTAGAAAGATAAGTTAAAAAAAAAATTGGTATAGAGGTGGCTCCTTATCTCTTGCAGGCAAAGAGAACTCCTTGATGGTGACTTGAACGGGTTGGAGATGCTCCTCAAGAGTCCATCATAAGATCTTCTAAGGTCTCCTCTTGTTCGAAATGAAGGTTTGGAGTTAAAAGAATAGGAGAGTCAAACAAGAAAAATTAAACAAAAAAAAGATGAAAAAGGAGGAGAAGAAAAAGAATTTGGAAGAGGAGAGAGAGGGCTCAAAGGCTTGAAAAGATGATGAATTTTCATTTAAATGAGAAATGAGGAGACATTTATAGAGGAAGGAGGCTCAAGGGTATTGTGGTCTTTTTTAAAATGAAATTAGCCATTAATTAATCATTATTGGCTTAAAAATAAATTAAAAACACTAAAAGGGTCAAATCTGCCCAAAAATAGGTTGACTGGAGGGTTGGCTGTGCCAGGGGGTAGGCTCGCCAAGCCTAGGCCTGGCCCATTGGTAGGCCTAAACAAGCCAAGCTGGCCTGCCGGCAGGAAAGCAGTATTCTGGCTTGTGCTGGCCGGTGATTGGCTAGCCAGGCCCGGCTGGCTAGGGTTGGCCAAACAGACCATGGCCAGGATTGGCTAGGCCAAGACCATGCCTGGCAGCACCAGGTACTGCCAGACCAGGCTTGTTTGGCTTGTCACATTGGTTATGGGCCCCATGAAGGGTATTTTGGTATTTTTGATTAAAATAAAGTTATTTTTGAAAAAAGGATATTTCAAGAAAATGAAGGGCATTTTGAAAAATTCAATGATATTTTTAGAAAATCAAGGGTATTTTGAGAATTTTGAATTAGAAATGATTAGTATTCTAAAATTGTTCATAATGTCTCGACACGTGGGTTGGGTATGATCTATGTCTTGTATTCAGATCTAAAAATGGATCTAGCTCTCAGATTTGGAGCTGGATATGGATCAAGAGCTTAGAATGGATCAAAAATAAGATATTTGGATTTGGATGTAAAAATTCATATTTGGTTCTGAATCTCTAGATCTGGATGGAGGTAAAAACATAACATGAGATCTAAACAGGGATCTAGATTAAGAATTTGAACCGAACAAGGATATGAATCTAGAGTCTAGACTTGGGATCAAATGAGTCCATAATTGAGATTTGGATCAAGGTCAAGATTTAAAGTTCTATCGTGGATCCAATTTTAGAATTTGGTTTCAGATATGGATCCATTTTAGATCTGGTTTGGATCTAGGGATCTGTTTTGGATCTAAGGCTAGTATTTGGATCTGGATTTAGATCTAGAGCTCTATTCTGGTTATTGAAATGGCCTTTGGATCATAATTTATATCTGGGGATTTGTTTTAGGTTTCTATATGAATTTTTGAACTGGATCCCAGTTTGAATTATAGAATAAGTCTAAATTGAGATTGGGCTTTGTGTCAAAAGTCTTAAATCTGATCCAAATAAGTACCAAATATTGTTGATCATCAAATAAAAGAAGAAATTGACCATAATTAAGAGAAATTGAAGTGTTTGAAGCTGAAAATCCTTGAATGGTGTTGTAAAATTAATACAAAATGTTTGAAAAATGCTAAATCTAGAAATTTGAGAAATTTGAGGTGATTACAATTACCTAGATACTTGTATGACATGACACAAGAAATATTATTGACGAAGGGCAGATCCCTCATGCAATACATAACAAAATATGATGGTTGATGGCAACAATGATAATTGGAAAAGAGAATATGTATTTGGAGTGAAGTTACAATATCACGTGAAGAAGGAAAATGGAGTGAGAAATTTGAAGATGATGACTAAACAAAAAAATAAGAAATCAGAGATAATGAAATGGCCAATCTAAAATCTATATAGGTAACCATAAACATTGATGAATTGTTACACATTTTCCATCCAATTTCCTTCTTTTTTGAATGGTTGTGTTTTATGCTTGTGTGAAACTATAGTCCTTGCCAAGCCATAGAACTAAAATTAGTTTGAAATTTTTATTTCCTACAAAAGATGAAGGCAACAGGATGTGGTCAATTTTTGGCAATTGCAATTGTACCTTATGGTAAAAAATTGACATTGTGATGCAGTAAATTTGGCCAAGCAATAGAAGGTGATGCCTCTATACTTGGACATTACATAGGCTACCTAGTCAAGAATGGAGGTTGAGCTCCTCTTACATATCAAAAGTGAAAAGACATGCAAGATCATTATAAAAATGACTTATGGAAGCACATTCAGGTGCTTATTCATATTATTTTTCTATAAGATTCTGATATTATACTTGTATATATTATGTTATACTTCATATTCTTTTATATAACTTTTAATTTGATCCTAATTCATAAACAATTTCCATTTCAATTGAATTTGGTTGACTCCCTGAATATTTTTGCTGGCTTTTTTGATTTAGGAACCTTTTTAAACGTTTTTGTAGATTTAGAAACCAGTTTATAATGGTGTTTTAGGAAACATAATGTAGTTAAGTCTAGCAAATTATTATTAGATTTCAAAGTAACATTCATTACAAGATCATGTTTCTTGGTTGTAGAACATGGTATCCTAAAAACACAATATTTTTTGGGTAACACAACCTCTATAAACTGAATCAGAAACAATTTTTAAGTCTTGTGATGTAGGATAAGTTTGTGATTCAAAAGCATTCAAAAGGTTGGGTCATGTCATGCCTAAAAGATAAGTGGAAGGATTGTAAGCATAGGTTTGAACAAGAATATTTTGATCCTTATGAGAGAGATGAAGATCGAAAATCTTTTCATGGCAAAATGACAGATGAACAACGGAAAGCACATAGAAAATATTGGAACTCCAACAAAGCAAACGTAATTGTATATGCATGTGTTGTACACTGTGGAACTCTAGCTAGTGCAAATGTTTATCAGTTCTTAAGATTCTAATTCTAAATGTAGAGGTCTCGTTGATATGAATATACTCATCCCCTTTCTTTTTTAGTCGTTAGTGGAATGTTTATTGTATCATTGATGTGTATACATAGTTATAATACTTAAGATCATCAACTTCCCCCCATGAATGTTAATATTGTAAAGCTATTGTATTTATCTTTTTGTACCCTTAGGAACAAAGTAGGAGAAACAAAACTAATTGTGCCAAATAGACGCTTTGTCACACATTAGAGTGTAAAATCCTTGCACATGTTTGCCATGAAATGGTATCATTGTTCTAAACACTTTATTATATACATGCATCATTGTGTTATTAACAATTAATAACAAAAGCCTTTTCTAATAAGATAATAACCATTGATGGAATGGAGCCCAGTGGAGTGGATGATTTCATAAAAAACACATAAAAAGAAAGAATATACAAATGAGAAGGTTGCAGATATAATTGTAAATTTTGCTTTTGTTTTGTCACTATCTATTTCTTTATACCTTATGTGTATGCACATTAATGTATATTTTTATGTCAGTCTATATTTAAAATGCATCATGCACAACCTTCTATGGGGTAATCGACACGGTTGGTCAAACTAATACATATGCAAAAGTCATGGTATAATATCAACACACGCATGTAGGCACTTGGGGCACATGTTTTAAACTAGATGATTTATATGGAATTTTACTTGGCCATGCAGAATCGGCTAAAGCAATACTAAGGAGGAATGTGAAAGCTTGAAAACTATTGTAAGTGATTTGTAGAAACAAAATGCATAAATGAAACAAGAAAATGAAGAATTTAGGCAACAATTGCAGTCTATCATGAACATGATGCTCAAACAAGGTGGTATCCAACATCCTTAGGTACTGTTTAATTATTCTTCTTGTCCTTTATACTTAGATTAGTCAAGCAATTTACTTGTTTTTTGAAACATGGGATAAACACATATTGAATCAGCCACTAGACCATCTTACTTAGGGTAACCAATAATGAACCTTATGAAGCGTAACTGGATTTTGTTTGGCTCAGATCTGATTTTTCATTGAGCATGCACATGAGATATTGTATCTTATAGAGAAACATCAATTCTCTAATGTCAAACAGTAGATGGTGTTGAGAAAACCAGATTGCAGCTTTCCTTTTATGACCCCAATTAGAATAATCCTAGCCATCTTTGCTTCAGAATTCTCACAAAGCAATCACCAAATGGCCTCATAAAGTGGTTCAGGTTTGTTGTTTACTACACTTTTCAACCATTAAATTTTTTGTTTAGTAGCTTGATTATGAATCAAGGGTTGAATAACGACTTATGAAAGAGCAAAATTTCAGGTTATCCTTGCTATCCTATGAAACTCTGTCATGGTGATAAGATTGTTCAGTTTTCATGTAGTAGTGTAGCCTTGCTATCACCATCTTCGACATCCAGCATCCATCAAAGCAGCAACATTTTTGCATATAAATAAAGACAATGAAGTTTTTTTTACAATGACATTTTCATGTAAACAAAAGCAAACTATTCTTTGAGATAGTTGGAAAATATGAAACAACATCAATCCATAGAATTTGTTGTTTTCTGATTAACTTGCTGCAGCTTTAAGGGATTAGTTTCTCCTTTGATGAGGTAGTGTCTTCTTATTTATTTGCAACTAATGGTCAAATATTGGAACATGAGGAAAGTGTGCATGAATAAGCACCACTATTATGTTTAAAAATTAAATTGTTATTTGTACTAACCAATCCAGTGATATATATTGTTCCATTGCTCATGTGGTATGGATTTATTGATTGATCCTAATAGACAGGTATGTTACAATTTGAATATATTTTGACCAGTTATGTAGGCATGGCTTACTTTATCGTATGTCTCTTATTCAGTGTAGCATTTGGATTGGAGAAAAAAAATAGGTTATGTAACACATGAAGCCCCTGATTTCTAAAAAGGTTTAATTGGTTACTTTTTTAATCTTGTTCTCTCAATCTTGCAATATAATTTATTGGAACTTTTATTAGCAAGTTTACCAATTAAATTTACATGACAAAACATTTTAAGCGCCTTGAGGATTCTCATATCAGTTTCTCAGAGCAAGATGATTGTGATTGTACCAGCAACTTGAGGGAAAAAAAGAAAGAAAAATGGAAAGAAGCGGAAGACGTGGAAGAGGAATGAAGAGAAGAAGATGAAGATGGCTGTACATTTTTTCTTCTCATGTTCATCTTTGTACTATTGTTCGTATTTTCTTGAGATGTTCCCTTAGTCCAGCTTTCCATTTCAAGTTTTTACTTTTTATTGACATATTGTTTGTGTGTCTTTAATTTATTTTATTTTTATCTAATCTGTTAGGTCTTTTAAAAACTTTCCAAGATTTATGTTGTTGGACTCTCAGGCTTTATCAATTTTTATTGCTAGCCCAAGATTGCAGACTAAGCACAGGTTCATTTGTACACTTTCAAGCATAAATATAATTTCTAAGTCTAGTCCATCTATAGGCAAGACCACCATAGTTAAGACAAGAAACACAATATTAATGTCTAAGGAGATCCTGGATAGGTACCCTGAGCATGACACAGCCCTATGACCTGGTTTGTGATGCAAGTACACTTTTGTCATATTTTAGAATGAGTTTGCTGTCAAGAGTGATGTTTTATGTTATTTAGCAAATGTCTGAAAGTAAAAATTAATTCTTTTGCTTTTTTTAACCTTTTTCTGCTTGAATATGCGATAGATTATCCCTCATTGCCAAGTCTATTGAAGCACTTTATTAGTCCTCTAAGTATTTGGCTATCTAATCAACATTCTAGCATTATAAAACAAGTTTATTTTCATTCATTAGTGAGAAATTTAATGGTAGAATGAGTCCTATGATAAAAGCTATTGAACCCAAAGCATGCCCTTTTACTCAAGAAAGGGGTATATGCATATGACTATGGAGACACTGCTGGATTTACTCCCTTTAGTGAAGATGCATACCGTTGGCCACAATTTCATTCCACATGCTACTCATGCAGAAATTTACTTTTGTTTGCTAGTAGAAAATTGTCATGGATAAGTAATTGCTTTGTGTTCATGTGTCCTAGGATACCAATGAATGACACCACTTATTTCACATCTCTATGAGTTGGGTTTTATGGAAGCAAAGGCAATTCCTCAAATAGAGTGCTTTGGAGGTAATTCTTGCTCTATTTTGATGGTGGATGCCTTTCATGAATTGTGATTAGCTTCTTATTCTTTTTTATGGATATCACTATTGTTATTTGATCACAGAAGATATTCAAAACCTACAATGAGCTACAATTGAATAGAATATTGAATCTCTCTATTAGAAAATGCATCCTTATTACTCTTTTGGTTATTGATCTCATGGTCAAACCCATGGTGATTTTGCAGCTTCCATAAAATTTTCACAGACAGAAGGCATGATACCTACTCTTGAATCTACTAATGTCATTGCAGTTGTGATAAGATTAGCCCTAAATTGTAAGGAAACTAGAGAATCAAAAGTTTTTTCTCATGCCAATGTGTGGGCATCAAAAGTTTTACTCATGGGAAGTACACTAGTGGGAAATCTTAGTTGTTGCATGTTAATAGTTGTGATACATTGTCTACATGATTAATTACATTGGATTTAGGAGGCAAGTTGATAAAGCTGCAATTGACAAATTTGTATCCAGATGAACCTTATGAAGGTCAAAAGCAAGGCAAATTATCTAGGTCTCTACTTTTTGTTGGTCCTTACGCTACGTATACAAGGTACCCGACTAAGTAGTGGGTGATTACTTTTGGGTTCCATCTGCTCAGTGTAAGCTATCTTTTCTTCATTTGGCTAACTTATGACAAAAACAAGAAACTAACCTTGCATTCGTGATAGCATTATGAATGGAAGACTTGGAGTTGGACCTCCATGGGACTATTGCTTCTAAATAATGCTATTGACCCCTTGAGGAGGCTAGAAGCAAAGCCTGTGTGGGTGCATTTAGGCAAAAAAAAGAAAAGCAATCTAGTATAATTTCAAAATCAGCAAATGAATATCAACAAGAAATTAGAGATCTTTAGATATTGCAAGAAGTGGTAATGCTTTGCACATGTTTAAGGTTCAGGACTAATGGAATCAAATGTCTAGGCTTTAGCAAGTAAAGTTAAGTAGTCAATCAAAGGGGAAAGATCAAAGTATAAAAGAGTGTCTCCTCCATGCCATTAGCTTCCCCAATGAAATTCCCCCGCAGTAATACTCTCTTACCCATCACATTCTCCACTGTTGAAACCTCCTTTATTATCAAACCAAAGCAAGAGCAAAAGAGAGAAATATTGACGGAATAGTGATAAAGATTGATTGATGGAACAATGAGGAAGAGAGATTTTGCCTCTCACTTGCAAGAAGAGAGAGAGAGAGAGAGAGAGAGAGAGAGAGAGAGAGAGAGAGATGTATATTAACTGGTTAACCATCTATAATGGTGTTGAGACAACAAAGTAGAAATTACATTTTTCAAAGTAATGTTGTAGTATCACTCAAATGCACAACATTTAAAAGTCACTCTTGAACTTGACCTTGTTCATTAATGTATCTAAGAACAACAACCATTTGATCTTTCTTGGACTCATCAATAATAATACAATATTTTAACCATGAAAATCTTTGAAACCATGAAGCTTGAAATTTACGAGGATGATTTGAAAGATCTGACACTGGATATCTATGAAATTTGTGCTGATATGACCCATGATTAATATATGCTCGCCTAACTTCATCTCTCTCATTTATTGGTATCTCCCATATAAGAAGTCAAAACCTTGGATCATGCATGATGCTTTCTGCAGTTTGAATTTTTGAATACTTAAAAAGTAGAGAATCCAAGTAAAAAAGAATAACATCAAGAGCTTTTAGACCATTTTAGTTTTCTTCCTCTTGGTTTTCTCCCTCTTGATCAATAATTTGTTTTTTTTTTTTAAATAATCTTGAATATTTTCCATCATCTACTCAATAAGATAACACGAAAAATCTAAAATTTAAAATAAACAATAAGATTTAAACATATCAAATAAAGATACTAAAATTTTAACTTATGAAAAGCAAGAATTTAGAACCAGCCACCTTGTAAACAACAGATAAAGAAGACAACATTTACTTGTTGAACCTCTTGCACTTTGTAGAGTAGTGAAAAGATGTTTTCTCCTCTTACCACCAGGGGATAGGCCTACAAATATGTGTTCAAGTCACCACCTAGACAAAAAACTAGGATAATAGAGCATGGACATACACAATCTGAATTAGTGACTCAATACTAAACATAAGAGAGTGAAACTGTGAAAGGATCTTACATTGAATGGACTTGTTAGGTTCTATTGCAAAGAAGATCACAGCAGGAAATGCAACTAATCCTAATAAAGGATCAGGACAGAAGAAGTAGAAAAATACCAAGCTAAGCAACTCTTCATTGGCAAGAGCATAGAAGTTTTGATGGTCTATTCATCCTTGGGAAACTCTAACACTTTAGGAAGTGTAAATTTAAAAGAGACCAAGAGCATCAATGCCTATGCCTGTATGCTTATTAGGTATTTCATTTCCACCCTCAACCAAAATCCAAGGTTCTTCCTAATATGAAGCATTGTCTATTTGATTTCGCTCAAGTATCTGTGTATAGCTTCAACACCATGCCTATAAGCCTTAGGTCCAAGCCAATCAATTTGCTGGGAACTTGATTGCATACATGTTAACATAAATATTATGGCAAAAACAACAAAATTTTGACCTACACATCGCTTAAGTTGGGATTAGCCAACAATTTTCGTGAAACTACAGCAATCCCTGTTCACAGAACATTGTCCAGCCACTGTAGTTTCAGAAAGTGACTACAATGGCATCACATCAATCCTAAAACAATTTCAGATATTTAAGGGGATAGAATTCGAAAAACACTATCAACGCTCCCTATGGTGTCTAACAGGAAAGGCTAAAGATAACCCACAGGAGGCCTCAACCTTGTCTAAGTTCATCAAGTCACATGTTAAATGCTCCAAAAACAAAAAGAAAAAAAAAGTGAAGAGAAAAAGAAAGATCCTACCCCTTCAAATCTTAATAGCATTTAATTATTAGCATGTAATGTGCAAACAAACTATTGGCGTCTAAGTAAAGAAAATGCATAATGGCATTCACAAAATGTATTGTAACAACAACTGCTGTAGCAGCAACAACACTAATAATAGTGGCTGAAGAAGATGAGGAAGAAGAAGAAAAAAAGAATAGAGTCACACATTCTTTGCATAAACAGAGGAACAATAAATAACAAGGGCTTGCAAATATAAAAAAAAAAACAGATAATTTCAATGTGATGCAAATGCAATAATATGATCATCAGAAGATAGTTTTCACAAACTATCAATGTGACTTGGAGAATTAGCACACCATGTTTGGCCTCTCAAGCACTTCTCAGCCAGAAATCACATTTGATGCTTGTTCCCTTATATCCCGAGTCAAGAAGCTCAAAACAATAAGCATTCTATAAAGCAAAACACGTGAAGCTATTAAGGTTTAAATCACAAAGCAGCCCTGCTCTCTCATGCTCCTTTTCTCACTCTTTCATTCTCTACCTCCCTCTATTTGTCTCTCATTCTCTCCCTTGGCCTCGCTTGCTTTGTTTTTCCCATGAAAGGTGGAAAGGGGCTGGGTTTTGTGGGTTGCATCTGGGTAGGCCAAACTGAACCCAAATCCAAACAATACATGAATGAAACTAAAAATTTTCAACTTTTTTAATGTAATTTTTTTCAATTTGCTAGGTTGGGGCCACCTCCCAGGTGGGCCCCTTGGCTCTGCCCCTACCTCGAGGGGATCCCATCTGATTGGGTCGGTGTTAGCGAAAGAATGTTGTTCCATAGCAAAATGTCGTCCTTGGCCCGGTAGGGCATTTGTAGAAATCGATAAATTATAACAGACCATGGTTTAACTACATTTAAGGAACCTAACAAACTTTTTTGAAAATGATAAGAGGGTATTTAAGGAATTTTACCAATAAACAGATCCACGACAAAGGCCAAACATTAAACTCAATGGTTAAGTAGATAATTGACAACACTTTGGAAGGGACTACAATTGTATCTTCTCTTTTGCTTTAAAGGAATTTCCTATGGAATCCATTGGCCGAGCTAACTCCCAATGAAAACTAGAGGCACGGGTGGGTTGCCACTCGATGCTAGATGAATGGAGACAGAGGTGGGGTCCTTTGCATATGAGGTTCCAAACACAAACATGCATGTGTCCAAAAGTAAAATGGCAGTAAGAAAAAATAAAATGAATGCTTTCATTTGGGTCGTTAAGTCAAACCTAAAATTCCAAATTATCCCCTTTTTATCTGGGATATATTCGGTGTACATATATGAGTGCAGGAATGGTGACTTTGACTATCCACATTCACCCAGTTCACTCATAATAACCATCTAAGATATCATGATGGATAATTGAGAGAAAAAATAAAGATAAAAAAGTGTGAACTAATATTAAATCATGAAAATGACCATTACAGTTTTCTCCTTATTTTATCTATCACCATAAATTAGATGATCTTTATGAGTGAGTTTTGTGGTTTTGGATAACTAGAGTCACCATTCAATTTTTCTATATATATATATATATATATATATGATATATATATAATCCACAAAAAATCAAAGTTACAAAAAACAGATAGATGAAAGAGAAAGAAAATAGAAAGAAAAAATCAAAACTCCAGAAAAAATTTAATTTGAAAACATAATCTTCTAATATTTAACATACAAAAGTATCCAGGCATGCCCATGTGGGTACTTAGGCCTTTCACTCACACCTGTATAACATTAGGGATTTGAATGTTGTTTTGCTAACGTATTATAATTGATCTCAATAACGTGGACAACTTTTTTTGTTGTGGGGGGAGAGGGAGAGGGAGAAGGTTATTAATGATGCAGAAACTAGGTGTCCTTTTCAGTAATATTGAATGGTCACGTTTCTCTTTTATTATCCATTGATTTTTGTTAATTGCGTCTCTGGAAAAGCCGATCGAACTCATTTGCACTGGGTTGAATATCACATCAACTCGGGTAACCCGACCCAGCCAAGCGCAATGACGTTCAGATACCGTAACTTCACGGGAATCGAGGACAAGTTTGAAACGTTTGCGATATTTCGAGCCCTTGGGCGTTGGCTACCTTCTTACTGCACGGTGGAAAAAGGAAAGTGAAAAGTTTTCATGTTTTGTTCCCCGTCCACAGCGAATCAATTCAGAGAGTGAGAGAGATAGTGGGAGGGGTGGGGAGTGGGAGATTATAAAAGGTGAAATTGGGAGGAGGAGGAAGCCGCAAAAGGGAAAGAAGAAAGTGCAACGGAAGGGAATCAGAGAAAATTGCAGAAGAGAGAGCCAACTCCTCTCTCTCTAACCTTTTCTCTTCTTTCTCTTCTCTTTGCTCTCTCTCTGATTCCTTGACGATCGTGGGTTCCGCTACTAGGTTGAGGAGAATGGTTAGGGTTGGGTTTGCCTGACATTCTGTGATCGGAACTTCTCGTTTTCTGATCGGTTTCCCTAATCTCGTTTTTCCGTATGAACTGTTCCGTCCGTCCGGGGTTTCCTTCGAATTCGGGTCACTTCATCACGTGCCTTCTGATCTTCACGCTCCATTTCTCGCCTCAATTCTCTCCTGCCCTGTATACATCTGCTAAAGGGTTCTTATACGGGATCTCGTCCAGATGGACTCGAGGGAGCGAAATTTATGCCTATCAAACTCGGGTGAGTCTCATCCATTAGTAATCCCCTCGATCTGGGGAGGATTTTTGTGTCTTCGTATGAGTTTCTCTGTTTAAATTGATTTGTTGCGTTATCATCACTTGTTCTGCTTTTTTCTCTCGTAGTTCTTGTCATGGAAGTAGTGGGATGTCAAAACCATAGATATTTAGTATGCGATCGGGTGGGTGGTTTTATCATTGCAAACGCGGAGTCTTGTTTCTTTTGATTCGGGTATGGGCCAATTAATTGGCCATGCTGATAACAGTGCCTTGTCGATTTTACAGTTTTTACTCGCGAATGACTTGAGCCAAGGAACTTGAAAGGAGCTTCGACTCCATACAATTTCACCTTCCAGAGATTGTTAATACGCACCAGTTGAAAATCTAAGAATTTTTTTTAGCTGATTTTAGATTCTTATAAAATTATACATCTCGTAACAAAAGTGTTTATTAGAGTGTCCTTTATGTTCTTTTATTTTGAAAATAATATTTGCGTTGGCTAATTTGCGTATAAGATTTTTGAAGGGTCTGGATTGGTGACCTAACTTTGTGGTGGGCGCGCCCGCACACACACACACACACACACACACACACACACACACACACACATATATATATATATATATATATATATATATATATATATATATATATATATATTGAAAGGTTTGGATTGGTGACCTAATTTTGTGGCGGCGCCCGCCCGCACACATACATAATATATATATATATATATATTTATTTATTTATTTATTTATTTATTTGCCCCATGTGCCCTCATATGCCCCTGGCTAAATAACAATTACTTTACTTAATGTGCTTGTTCTGGGGTAACTTTTGGAAGTCATTGATCTTCTGACCCATTATTTGTGGTTTTGATCTTTTCTTTTTGTTATTACGCGTTGATATGATGTGTCTTAAACATTCTTATTTGTTGAATAAATCATGTAAATTGTGCTCATCAAACTGTTTTGCCCTTGCCCCAAAACAATCTGATCGACTGATTACATGATCAAAATAAGGTCTTTTGGAAAACAAATTACCACAAACTGTTACAGGAAAGAGCCAGGACACCAAAGATCAAAACTGATAGACTGCATTTAAATTCTGATGGATAAAAAAATTATGATTTTATTTTCAGAAAATATAATTTAAATTATAAACCATTGTTTTTGAGAGACAAATTTGTGTCCAATTAATGTGAAAATAACATTGTAAAACACACATAGGTTGAAGGATTAGAAAACTGAAGGATTATATGTTCATCACATTGATAGCTCTTTTGGCGCGCTTACTTGAGGAAAGAGTTGGTTTATGGTTTCATCATGTTCATTATTTCCTCTCCCTTTAGTTGAGCTAGTTTAGCGCACGTCTTACTTTACTTGAAAGTGTTTCGTTCAGCGGCGTGCAAAGCTGAAATGGTGTATATATGCGTTCTGTATACTTTATATTGAGCACAGAAATGCTTCAGCTTAGGCTGAAAGAATGACAAAGCTTGTTTTGGATGTGTGCCTGGCCTAGCTTGAATAGCTCCCAGCTTCAGCTTTTCGGGTGTGTATCCTCATGATATGAAGTCATGGATTAAATATGTACTGATCCCAAAGGTCTAACTTGGTCTCTGTTTGTCAGCATCTTGTTATACAAGAGGTGCGAGGACAAATTCATCCCCTTCCGTTATTGTCATTGGCGGTGGCATTGCTGGTATAGCTGCTGCTCGTGCGCTTCACGATGCCTCTATCCAGGTTATAAATTAGTTAGGCCCTTTTCTTCATTTGTTGCTCGTCTTTTTGCTGATGCTTGCTCCTCTTGGTGTCGTTTCAGGTTGTTCTGCTGGAGTCGCGGAACAGGATCGGAGGCCGTGTATGCACAGACTATTCGTTTGGTTTTCCCGTTGACCTAGGTGCATCATGGTGAGGTTTAGGGCCTTTTAGCTTATAGTAATTCAAGTACGAGTTACCTGATGTGGAATCCCCTGTCCACAATCACCATCCGTTAGTATATTGTAATGTTAAATGTGCTGCTATCGTATTTAGAGCTTTGGATTGTCATAATGAGCTTTTCAGGTCCACGTGCATAGTTTTTGTGGTTCTAATCACTGTTGTTGGGTGGGAAGCCATTTCCTGTCTAATCATTCAACTTTTGTCCCCAGGTTGCATGGTGTTTGTGAAGAAAATCCTTTAGCACCCGTGATAGGAAGACTTGGACTCCCCTTATACCGTACTAGTGGAGACAACTCGGTTTTGTATGACCATGACTTGGAGAGGTATTTTTTTTCCCTGAAGTACAATTTCATATAGTTCTATTGGCGGCTTCTTTAAGTTTGAGATAGGTTTCTTCTATAGATCTACTGAAGTTCTTGTTTGTCCATATCTTGGTATTTAATGCTGCTGCAGTTATGCGCTTTTTGATATGGATGGCAACCAAGTTCCTCAAGAATTAGTTGCCGAGGTTGGTGAGACATTTGAAAAAATTCTGAAAGAGGTAATGTGCCTTTGTCTTTATTGTTGCACTTTAGTTTCCAATTTTCCGCTTATCTACATAAACTAACTCTTCTCTTTGATGGTCCAGTCTGATAAACTAAGGGATGAAATTAGCGAAGATGTATCTATGCGTAAGACCTTTTCAATTGTCCTGGAAAGGCGGCCAGATTTAAGGTCCGAAAGGAGATACTATGTTGGTTTTAATTGTATTTTTTTCTCCTGGGAAAGTTGCCCACCTCCAAAGATTGTATTTTTCTTTCTGGCAGCTTTTTGTCACGTTCCTCATTGTATTCTTCTTAGTTAGCCACTTTTTTCATTCTTATAGGCAAGAAGGACTGGCCCACAAGGTTTTGCAGTGGTATTTATGCAGAATGGAGGGTTGGTTTGCTGCTGATGCAGACATGATTTCGTTAAAAAATTGGGATCAGGTGTGAGACAAAATTTGGCTACTGTGTTGGTTTGCCTGCTAGAAGTTTGACATTAACTTTTACGTGCCCATGGGATCTATATACAGGAAGTGCTGCTCCCTGGTGGACATGGGCTGATGATAAGAGGGTATCTTCCAGTTATTAATACGCTTGCGAAGGGTCTGGACATCCGCCTTGGACACAGGTGTGAAAAAGCTTAAAGATGATAATGTTTTGCATGCTCCACATTATTCATTTGTTCCGTAACTGACTCCTAAACCTTGAATGAAGATACTTGCTGTCTTGCTCATTAGTGAAGTTGTCAACTAGATTTTGGATGGGTTTGTCATGTACAAACCAGTATCTCAATGGTTAACAGTTTGTTGAGAATTTGGAAATCCATCTCTGGATTTTTCAGTTGTGTTTGGTTGGCCAAACTGAGATGATAACTTGTCCAAAATTAGGATCAATATATTGTAGCCAATGACTTCAAAAGCTTGAAATCCTACCATCATCTTTTGGAGGATTACAAATTGAAGCCTCCCTAAAAAGATTCTTCTTTGCCTGCATTATGTCTGTATTATGATTGAGAATGTGGCTCTTATGCTTAGCAATTTTCAGGGTTACACAGATCTCCTGGAGGTATCATGGAGTTCAAGTCACTGTTGAGAATGGAAAAGTTTTCACAGCAGATGCAGCTGTCATTACAGTGCCCCTTGGAGTTCTGAAATCCAAGGTTATAAAATTCGAGCCTAAGCTGCCCGAGTGGAAGGAAGCAGCAATTGCAGACTTAGGAGTGGGTGTGGAGAATAAGATTATTCTGCATTTTGAGAAGGTTTTCTGGCCTAATGTTGAGTTTCTAGGAGTGGTTGCTCCATCGACTTACGAATGTGGCTATTTTTTGAACCTCCATAAGGCTACAGGATACCCTGTTCTGGTATACATGCCTGCAGGTCGGCTTGCAAATGACATTGAGAAGTTATCCGATGAAGCAGCTGTTAGTTTTGCATTTTCACAACTTAAAAGGATTCTCCCTGATGCAACTGATCCGGTAAAATTGTCTTTCTCTAAAATCTTTTATATGAATCAAGTTTTTTTTTTTTTTTGGGATTTGTGATGCTTCTACTTTACCAACTTCATCTTGCCTTACCTTTGAGTACTTTGATGTGTATGAGTATTCACATAAAATAACTCGATTTGTTTTGAGGATTTAAGGATACATCTTTTCTTTGATTGTGAATTCATGACCTGCTGTTGATGTAAAATAACTCGATTTTCCCTGGCATTTGCCAGCAATGTAGCTGCTAATCTAAACAAAAATACTCCCATGATAATTATTTTTCTAATGATACTCTGCATATTTTTGAGGATCATCACATTTTATTGATGGTCGTGGGATTTATCTTCTTCTCTGCTAATCTTCATTTTCACAGCAGGAGCTATCCTGAAGATATTTTCCTTTTTATCAATTATATCTGTAACTTATTTTTGCATTCATATTTTATGCCTGATGGTGAAATTGTATATCAGGTGAATAGGCAAGCTTTACAATGGTATTGGGGAAGCTTGATGTACTCTATGATTTTTCCTTTTTCATTTCTAGGATGTGAAGAAAGCAACCTGGAATCCTTAGGCTAATGTTCCATTGTGAAATTTTGGAGATGGTAGTGATAGTAATTTGGTTATGATGTCCAATGAAAAAACATTCTCTATTTTTTTTTCCTTTTCACTTCTAATATGTGAAGAAAGCAACCTGGAATCCTTAGGTTAATGTACCGTTATGAAATTTTGGGGATGGTAGTGATAGTAATTTGGTTACAATGTCCAATGGAAAAACATTCTCTATGTTTTTCCCTTTTCACCTCTAAGATGTGAAGAAAGCAACCTGGAATCCTTAGGTTAATGCTCCATTATGAAATTTTGGGGATGGTAGTGACAGTAATTTGTTACGACGTCCAATGGAAAAACATTATCCATATTTTTTCCTTTTCACTTCTAAGATGTGAAGAAAGCAACCTGGAATCCTTAGGTTCTGTTAAGACATGCTTATATTGAGTGTTATGCTTGAGAGGGTACTTATGTAATAAGGGTGTCTTTTAATGACTTGCGTGTAACTTCTCCCTCTCCTCTATTCTATATAAAGAGGAGTTAGGGCTTTGTTAATGTTAATCAAGTTTTCTCTCTCCGACTTTATCAGGTTCAATTATGAAATTTTGAGGATTGTAGTGATAGTAGTTTGGTTCCGATGTCCAATGGAATAGCATTCTCTATGTTCTTTCCTTTTCACTTCTAAGATGTGAAGAAAGCAACCTGGAATCCTTAGGTTAATGCTCCATTATGAAATTTTGGGGATGGTAGTTTAGTTTGGTTTCGATGTCCAATGGAAAAACATTCTCTATGTTTTTTCCTTTTCACTTATAAGATGTGAAGAAAGCAACCTGGAATCCTTAGGTTAACGTTCCATTATGAAATTGTGGGGATGGTAATGATAGTAATTTGGTTGCAATGTCCAATGAAAAAACATTGTAGGGTCTCTTATGAGATAAAACATGAAAGTCAGCAGTGAGCATTAATGCAGTATAGTTGCTGGATTAGTCTGTTTTGTCTGCTGTTTTGACTTGGTTGTTGTATTTATGGGTTATGTTATTTTTACTGCAGTGACTATTTTCTTTTGTCTTGGATTTTGTTATTTTACTAAAAAGTTAAAACTATTGATCCGTTTATGAGAACAAAAATTTTTCAATTCAACTGTATTGTCGGTTGATTTCTAGAAGTCCTTGTTTCCAAATTCATCCTGAAACTGCCAACATGGCTTCACACAACCATATCATCGTGGTGCATGTACATGCATCTTTTACTGTATTCTTGTTATAAAATTTCTGCTTTTTATATGCCCTCAAATTATTTCTTTAATGTTGAAGTTTGGTGTTACTGGTGGTGGGCATGATTGTGCTTCTTCTACTTTTTAATTTTACTTATAGTTTGATGTATAACGTGGTTGCTTAATGACTATACATACTTCTACCATGATATCTCCTTAATCTGGCAATGCAGGAAGGCATGAAACCAAATCTCTGAAATGACTGGTGTCACCACTTGAATTGAATGCTTTTTATCTAATGACGTGGTTATTGTACATGACTGTTGGCTACCTGTAATTGATAAATTAGATATAGTCCTCTCGCTTGCCCGTTATGGACGTTCAGTCCCTGATCGCCAATTTTAAAAGATATGCATGTATCATGTAATTGACTGCCTTTTTGTTTGTTAATCATAGATCCAGTATCTTGTTTCTCACTGGGGAACCGATGTGAATTCCCTTGGCTCTTATAGTTATGATGCTGTCGCCAAAGCTCATGACCTGTATGAAAAGCTGCGGATCCCAATCGACAATCTCTTCTTCGCAGGGGAAGCCACAAGCATGAAGTATCCAGGTTCCGTACATGGGGCATTCTCAACTGGGATAATGGCTGCTGAGGACTGTAGAATGCGTGTTTTGGAGCGATATGGTGATCTGGCTTTGCTCCAACCAGCTATTGGAGAAGAAACCAACTTCTCCGTTCCCTTGCTGATTTCACGCCTGTAATTTACGGGCTTTTTGTGCATGCATGGGTAACCAAGTTATGCCTTGGCGAGCGGTTTGAAAGTTTCCCAAGGTTCCATTGGAACCAAGGCTGATTCACCATGGCATGAGCTTTCGAGTTACGCAATGTGGTATTATTACGATCTCTATCTTGTGGTTGCTATAACTGAAGATTGAAGTGCATAGATGCACTGGACTACAGTCTACAGTAGATACACAGAACTATATCTCTAGTCTATTATCTGGCTGAAACAGGGGGAGTGCATTTTTTCATGTTTGTGAAAGGGTGTATTTAGTGCCACCGCAAGAAAGAAGTTGCATTCGTAAGGAATCGGTCTGGTCAGAAAGCCGATACCAATTTCGTAGTCTAGCCAAACTAGTGCTCTTCACACCGGCAATTCCGTCGCCTGTCGTAGCGCGTGAATGCGTAAGAAAATAAAACGATCGCTTTCCTTGGTCAAGGAGCAAACCGTGTTATAACTACCGTTCGGAGAATGTGTGTATATAAGCAATTGGGTTTCTTTGTTTTTCCAAGATGAAAAATCCTTACCGTTCAGGCAACTGGGTCTACTTCTCTTCAATGCGGGAGCAGATTAGATAGGTTGCCTTAAATGCTCAAGATAAATGTTTATCAGTGTTTTAAAATTCGTTGAGGCAATTCATTGACTGACTCTACTTGGTCCTCTATGGGTCAATCCAGTAAGAGGTCTCATTTTTATCAAAACTCGGCATGACTCGGCTATGACTTGGCTTGAGATGGCCCGAAACTCGGGTTAGCTTAATCTAAACTCAATTTTACTTGGTCTAGACTCAGTGGAATCTGGTAATAAACTTTGTATTTTACTACTCAATTTATGTTTTACATAAATCTAACTTCTTGGATGGAAGAATTTAGAATTATTACTTATTTATTAAATTTGCATTTTGCAAGTTAAAAGTTTGATTAAATTTAAGTTTTGGAATTGTTATCCATCTAATTTAATTTTTAGAGAAGTGGTCTATTTACTTTTGAACTATTATATGCTTGAATATATTAATTTTAATGCCGGTGTTTTGTTGAGTTATTTTTTGTTGACATATTGATTTTTTCTATTATATAGCTCTTGGATGTTGCCGATAGGACAGGTCATCGGACTCGTCCAAGCCAGGAACTGCAAAAAAAAGAAGGTTGCTCGACCGACCCATGCCAGCAGCCCACCCTACCCCACCCAGTTCAGGGGCCGGGCCCACTCAGGCCAAGGCCTAGCCTGGTCCCACTTAGTTTAGGAAAAGTTTATTAAAAAAAAAGCAACAACAGCAACAACAACGCACTACGCAGAACCGTGGTTTCTGATGATAGAGACCCGCACTCGCAAAGCTGGGTCAAAGCACTCGCTCTTCAAAGGAAAGGAAGCAACGTCATGTCACGAGCATAGTGAACCAACCCTTGGTAGTGGGGGGTTTTATCGACAGAAATCAAACCCCCATCGTCGGGGCTTTTCTGGATAGAAACCAAACCCCGGTGGATTTCTATCAGGTAGAAATTCCCCATTGCATTCTTTCGGCAGCAGCTAAATCCCCAACATTGTCGTTTGAATTCTATTGGCCTGCCCCTGCTCCTGCTAAGGGTTCTGCATAGAATCTCAACTGAGAAGCAATGATGGGACATAATTCTTTGGTATCGCTATGTGATGCAAGTAATCTTCACTAACCGATGATCTCTTGCACACGACTAGCTCTCACTGGTCTAAGGATATAAGTGTGCCCATCCAGAGCAAGAATAACCCAAGCCTAGTTTCACTACCTCAATATGTTTCTCACAGTACAAAGAAAGCTCTCAACGCTGCAGTGAGGTGGTGTGGTGCTCAAGCAGACCAATGAGAGAATGAAGAAGGCAGAACGTGAGACAGAGAGGAAAGCTACTCGGCTAGGCCGAATAGACAGCCAAGCTTGAAGGCCATGCTCATAGAGAAGCGGGTGGGTCCCAAGGCTCACCCCTCAAACTGATCTACTTGGTGCTTCCATTTCTATAAGGGGCTGGGCGGATACAAGACGTGTGTGGCTTGGCTAGACAGGCCAGGACGGGTAAGAGAAGGCAGGTCTAGCCAGCGGCTAGGCCGCGACTGGAATTGCTGCACTTGGCTTCAGCCGAGAGGGAGGGCAACTGTTGAGGGTTGTCTAGGCGCAAGGGATAGATCCCGCGGCTATTGAGGGTTGTCCCTTACAACCGTAGATCTTATCATTCCCCCACAAGCTAATCTTGGTGTCAACAATATTGAGCTTGTTCCTTAGATAAGTAAACCATGATCCAGACAATGCTTTGGTCAAGATATCCCAACTGTTCTTCTGATGTGACGAACTCAATTTGAACAGCCTTTTCGGTGACTTTCTCTCTAACAAAGTGAAAGTCGATTTCAATAAGTTTTGTTCTTGCATGAAAACAGGGTTAGCGGCAAGCTAAGTTGCTCCAATATTATCACCTTTGAGTATTGGTGGTGCTATAATGTCAATCTTGAGTTCCTTGATAAGTGATTTCAACCAAACAATTTCTGAAATTGTTGTTGCAAGAGCTTTATATTCAGCTTCGATACTTGAACGGGCTACAATATGTTGTTTAGTTGATCCCCAAGGGATAATATTTTCTCCAAGAAAAGTAACAAATCCACTGGTTGATGTTCTATCATCTGGACAACCAGCCCCATCGGCATCGGCATATGTTTCTAACATCATAGATTTGTCTCTTTGAATGTGAAGACCATCCTATAGGTACCGAAGAATGCGTTTGACATGTCCCTAATGAAAATTTGTAGGATCATGCATAAATTGGCATGAGGTTGAGTGAGGGTGACATACTACAAGGCTCCAACAAAGAGTAGCATCCACAAGTCTTTCTCCTTCATGTCGTGAGAGAAGCAAGTTGGGAACAGCAGGGGTAGCGGCGACTTTACATTTCTCCATCCTGTCCTTGTTAAGAATGTCATGGATATATTTTTTTGAGAAAGAACAAGATGGTCTTTGTTGAAGTGCACCTCGATTCCAAAGAAATAGTGGATTTGCCCTAAGTCCTTGAGGGAGAAGTGTTGTCCAAGCTTTTCTAAAAAAAATTGTATCTCTATCTTGGAGCTGCCAGTTAAAATAATGTCATCAACATAGATGAAAAAATAAACAATGGTGGAACCATAATCACAGATAAATAGTGATGAGTCAGATTGTGATTCCAGAAATCCTTGGCTAATAAGAAATTGCTTCAAGCTATCGAACCATGCTAAGGAAGCTTGTTGGAGTCCATAAAGAGATTTTTTTGAGGCTGCAGACATGATTAGGCAATTTTGAATCTTCAAATCCCAAAGGTTGGTCAGAAAGTTCTTCTTTCAATGTCCCATGAAGGAATATTTTGTTGACGTGGAGTTGTTGAATGCACCACCTATGACTGAAGGCAATAGACAACACAAGTCGAATAGTAGTCGTTTTAATAACCAGACTGAAAGTATCAAAATAATATACTCCTTTTTTATTATATCCTTTGGTCACTAATCTGTCCTTGTATCTTGTCACAGTTCCATCAAAGAGTCGCTTGATTTTGTAGACCCATCTATATCCAATGACATTAAAGTGAGACTGTCTTGCAAGTTCCCATGTTTTAATTTTGTAGAGGGCATCCATCTCGCTTTCCATAGCACTCACCCAGTCGTGATTCCGTTGAGCCTCTTGTGGAGAGGTAGGTTCAGTTTCAGGAATGGTTTGGGTCAAGTGGGTGAAGACTCTAGGCTGACGAGTCCCATCTTGGGACTTCATCACCATGTAATGGGATCTAGTAGGCTCAGCTAACTGGTTATTAGGATTATCATTTGAAGGAGACTCTAAAGGATTAGGATCAATTTGGACTACTGAACAAGAATTTTGAGGAATCTGGTATTGACTTGGTTGGCTAGGAATGAATCTGGGCAACTCAATAAGGGGCATACTCATTTTAGATTCATCAATAGGCTTAGATTTAATGCACTCAGAACTATACGACTTTAGCCAATTTGAAATGTTTGAGGCAATAATGGAAGAACCAGAACAAGAGTAGAGAAAATTTCCTTCGTCAAATATAACATGTCTAGATGTGATGACATGATTGGAAACTGGATTGTAACATATATAACCTTTATGTCAGCTTCTAGAGCCAAAGAAGGCGCAAGCTTGAGCTTTGGGTTCTAATTTTGAAGCATGTCTAGGGCCATTCAAAGGATCACCTAGAAAATCCTGGTGGATCTCTAAAAATATCTTTTTGATCGGAGGTGGGTTCTGTCGCTCCTTTCAGAAATCCGAACTCCTCCATCCTGCGTGCTTCCTTCCTCCTCGTTGTTAATCTTCCTTCCAAGGTTCAGATATGTAAATGTGATTAGGAAACGCCTTATCTAGCCTGGATTCACCAGTCGAAGGCCAAAATTTAGGCTGTTGGATAGGATTCCAGCCGGATGCTTCCGTTCTCCCTCCCGATGTCTCCAAAACCAAATCTTCTTCTCCAATCGATGCCACTGGTCCAGACCTAGTTAGACGAGAGATAACTCACAAATGCAAGATCTGAATCACCATTGATGTTATGGCTAGGGCGAAGCCGAGAACTCCTCCACTAAGTACTCGGAAGAAGGGGATACTTAGCTAAGGACGAGATCTCGCCGAAAGTCAAAGTTGAAGATGATGTGGCCAGAACCACGGGTAGAACACCTTCTTCGTGTTCAAGGAGAAGGCACGGCTGCCTACCCAAGGTCTCCTTGGTTCGGGTACGATGTTGATCTTCTTCATTAATCGCTACCGGCAACCATTAATGGATGGAAGACTTCCAATAATCTCACGGCCTGGTGAGTATTACAGTGTAATGCTCATAGAGCCACGCACTAGGGACCAAGGAACTCTCCACGCATGGAGGAAAGAGAAAACTCCAATTTCATTAAGCAAAGAATGAATAAAGCGTCTCGATTTTTGGCTTAAATACAAGTGCCAAACCAGTTCTAAGCAATGTCTCGAGATGAGACGCAAAGCAAACTGAATCAAACAAAGAAAATGGCACAAAAGCAAATGAATCAAATCAACATAAGCAAATGTTTAAATCTGATTTGGGCCAAGGGCCCCACCTCGCCCAGGTCCGCCTGAGCTTCGCAAATCTAACCCGTGAAGCGGGCTCAAGCCCATTGTGCTTGAGTAGAATTGCGTTCTCCTCACCATGCCGAGCCCACCTTCTTCTAGGCTAGGTGCGGCTAGGTCTTCCTCTTCCGGACTAGGTGAGTCCGGGCCTTCCTCTTCTAGGCTAGGTGCGCCTAGGTCTTCCTCTTCCGGACTAGGTGGGTCCGGGTCTTCCTTATCTAGGCTAGGTGCGCCAAGGTTGTCCACACCTAGACATGGCGGTTCAACTCTCGCCTCTTTAGCCTTAGAACGCCAAAATGCGGCCAAGTCTTTCGAAGCCATGTCTGTGGTGATTGAGGAGTTAACCTCACAAGGGAAAAGTTCGCCTCTTCTCGAATCCGCCTTAAAAGCTTTTGGAAAGTTAACCTACCTAAGCTTTTTACCCGCCTTCGAAGCCGCTCCCGCCTGCTCTTTGCAAAACTCATAAACACAACAGTTAGCCTCACAACACGTATTAGCGCCTTCGGCGGAGGTACCAACATGGAATGTACAGGCTCTAGGTAGGATCGTATCACAATGGATGACATCCATTCAAACGAGATGCCTTGGAGGGAGCGGGTATTGTTAGATGGCAGCCGGCCATGGTGCCAGGCAGCGCCTAGCAGTTGCAGGTCGATGGACGTGTCAAGCAATGGCTCTGCAAGCACAGAAGGCTCACGGGTAGGAAAGCCCGTGGCCAACCGTTGCCGCGGGCGGCAACAATTGCTGGATAGGTGGCCGACGGGCGGTTGGGACCTGTCGCCACATTTGAAATTCAACGGGCTGGCCATGGCACCTTTGAAATTAGAACTTTGGCGGGACAGCCCTGGTGCCTTGTCTTTGAATTCAAAAACAGGCGGGATTGTGTTGCCGCCTAGTGTTTGAAACTCGAATACTCTGGCCTAGTATTTAAGCCTAGCCGAGCCATGTACAGTGTAGACAATGGTCTGTATGCTTTGAGTCTTTGTAAAGTGTTACCTTAAGAAAAGAATACTAAGTCCTCTTTGTTCCTTATCCTCGAGTTGAGGCAAAGCCTGGTTTGTCCCCTTTGTTCCTTAAGACCTCATACGAGTGGTGTTAGGCTGGTAAGTATGAGGGTAAAGACTTACGCCGTACAAGAGAAGTACTTCGAAAAATTTCGCCCATATAACAATTGGTATTAGAGCTAGGTTTGTAACCATGACTACTGGCGCTGAGACCCGTGAGACGAGAATCTATCGTCTGGAGGAGTCTGTTGGCTCACTGACGACTCGAGTGACTTCTGCTTCGTCAGACTACCATCGGATTGTGGAGCGTCTGGATCTACTGGAGAGCCAGATGCAGGAACTGCTGCTCGCTCGAATGTACTATTTGATGGTTTCCGCAACGAGCTTGGGGTAAGCAAACTCGAGTGGCAACAAGAGCTTGTTGTTGTGCCCCGTGCTTTGGGCGCAACCGCAAGGGAGACTCCAAAGATCAGGGTCCCTGAGCTGAAAGTATTCCATGGCACTCGATGATAAAAAGACTTGAAAAACTATCTTTTGGATATGGAATAGTACTTCAAGGCTATCCATACCAAAGATGAGGACAAAGTCACTGTTGCAGCGATGTATCTGCAAAGTGACGCCAAGTTGTGGTTGCTGACCTAGTTGGAAGAGGATAGACACGCCGGTAAGGCGCCTATCTCCACTAGGGCGGAGATGAAGCAGAAACTTACGCATCGGTTCCTGCCATCCAACGTTGCATGGATTGCGCGGGAGGTCTGCGACGCCTCAAGCAGACTGACCCTATTCGAGAATATGTCAAGGCATTCTCGTCATTGATGCTTGACATAAAGACCATGGCGGAAGAAGACAAGCTCTTCTCATTTATGAGCGGTCTTCAATCGCGGCAGACTGAAATCCGTTGGCAAGAGGTAAAGGACTTGCCTTCTGCTTTAATAGTGGCCGATCGTCTCTTAGATTTTCGTGCTCAGCCCAGTGGCGAAAATGCTAAGAATCGGCCACAAAAGTAGCACAAGTCGCTGAAGTCGAAAGATGGTGGTAATAAGAAGGAGGGCCACAGAGACATACCTTCCAAATCTTCAAGCTACTCTGGATGCTTCATTTGCAAAGGCCCTCATCGCGCACACGATTGTCCGCAGAGGAATGAGATGAATGCTGTTGTTTAGGAACCGGATGAGGAGTCTCGAGCACTCACCATTGCAGCACCGGCAAGCATGAATCCCCTTTGGTGCGTGAGCACTCTATGGTAGCCTCCTAAGGACACAACTCTGAGTCATGGGTTGCTATACGTTGAGGTTTGGCTGAATGAAGTTCCTACACATGCCTTGATGGATACGGGGGTGACTCACAATTTTGTGGCTAGCTTCCTGGTGGAGCACTTCGGCCTTGTGGTGAAGCCGAATGCAAGTCATGTGAAAGCTATCAATGCGATCCCTTCGGCGACCGACGGTGAAGCGGAAGCTGTCAGGACGGAAGTTGGGCCTTGGTTGGGTAAGTGCAATTTTATAGTCTGCACACTAGATGATTTCGATGTGATGCTAGACGTGGAATTCCTTATCCAAGCCAAGGTGACTGTCTGGCCGCATCTGAAGTCCTTGGTGATTTCATATGAAAAGATGTCTTGCCTGGTTTCGTTGGTAATAGGCAGAGTTGCTGCTTAAGCCATTTCGTCCTTGCAACTCAAGGATAGATTGAGGCGAGGGGAGCTGACCTTTCTGGCTACGTTGAAAGAAGTCAGCCCAGATGTAGAACAAGGTAATGTCCCCCTTATTGTGCAGGAATTGCTTGGCAAATTCTCTGATGTTATGCCCAAGGAGATGCCGAAGGAGTTACCGCCGAGACGCGATATGGACCACGAGATTGAGTTGGTGCTAGGCGTTCGGCATCCTGCATAAGCCCCATATCGGATGTTCCCGCCAGAGTTGGCCGAGCTACGTCGACAACTTGATGAACTGCTGGAAGCTGGTTACATCCAACCATCCAAGGCTCCTTATGGAGTGCAAGTGTTATTCCAACAGAAGAAGGATGAGTCGCTGCGGATGTGTGTGGACTACAAAGCTTTGAACAAGCTCACAGTGAAGAACAAGTACCTTGTGCCTCGGGTTGAAGACTTGTTCGATTGGCTATGTAATGCTTTGTAATGGTATGGGTATTATCAGGTTAGGATAGCCAAGGGGGATGAGTCGAAAACGGCCAGTATTACCCGTTATGGGTTATTTGAATACCTTGTAATGCCCTTTGGGCTTTGTAATGCACCGGCCACATTCTGTAATTTAATGAATAATGTGTTTTGACCTTACATTGATGACTTTGTGATGGTGTATTTGGACGACATTGTCATCTATAGTCTGTCCATTGAGTCCCATGTCAAGCACTTAGAGTTGGTGTTCTCTAAGCTGCGTTAGAATAGACTGTATCTAAAACCAAAAAAGTGTATATTTGCCCAGCCAAGGGTCCCCTTCTTAGGCCACTTTGTCAGCCATGGAAAAGTGGAGATGGATCCGCAGAAGGTTCAGGCCATCATTGACTGGCCAGCCCCTATCAACGTGCTGGAGCTTCGGTCTTTCTTGGGCCTTGCCAACTATTATCGTCGTTTCACTAAGGGATACTCAAGAGCGGGTGCCCTTGACAGACTTACTGAAGAAGAATCGAACGTGGGACTGGCCATCAGAATGTGCTGACGCCTTTTGACTGCTCAAGGCGAAGTTGAGCAGTGAGCCGGTTCTGCACCTGCTTGATTTCAGTCAGCCATTTGAAGTAGAAACTGATGCTTCAGACCGAGCATTGGGCGGTGTCTTGATTTAGGATGGACACCCAGTGTGGCCTATGAAAGTCGGAAGTTGTCAGATGCAGAACGGCGATATTCGGCCCATGAGAAGGAAATGGCAGAAGTCGTCCACTGCCTAAGGCTTTGGAGGCACTACCTGCTGGGGCAGCATTTTCGAGTAGTGACAGACAATGTGGCAAACAACTACTTTCTGTCATAAAAGCGGCTGAGTACCAAGCAGGCACGCTGGCAAGATGTTTTGGTGGAATTTGACATGGAAATAGTGCATCAGTCGGGTAAAACCAACTAGGCTGCCAACGCACTAAGCTGGGGAGCGCATGCGGAGATATGTATTGTGGCAACAATGACTCAAGTGTTAGGAGATCTGATGCAGATGATTCGGCAGGCGACGACCACTTATTCTGCAATGGCCCGCCTCATCGATTTGGTGAAGGAAGGCACTTGTCGACGATTTTGGCTGCAAGATGACATCTTGTTTGCCAAGGAGAATCAGGTTTATGTCCCCTCGTCTGGTGGAATTGGAAATGAGCTCTTAAGGGAGATGAATGATAGCCCGTGGGCTGGCCATCCAGGCCAAGACCGCACCTTGGCCTTGATTGCTCAGCGCTTCTACTGGCTGAAAATGGAAGTGGATATTGAACAGTATGTTCGGACTTGTCTAGTTTGTCAACAAGATAAGACAGATAGGCAACTGCTGAGCGGGATGCTGACAAACTATTCTAGACCAACCATGGCAAAGTGTTTCCTTGGATTTTATCACGAGATTGCCGATAGTTGACGGAATGGGATCGATCTTGGTGATAGTAGATCATTTTTTGAAGTATGCGACCTTCGTCTCTGTCCCAAAGGTATGCTCGGCCGACAAGCGGCCAAGCTCTTCTTCAGCGGTGAAGTATTGGGGAGTCCCTGTCGACATAACAAGTGACTGTGATGCCCGGTTCACTGGCTGGTTCTGGACCTGCTTGTTTGAGTTGCTGAGAATGAACTTCTCAACCAGCAATCATTCGCAAAGCGATGGCCAAACTGAGCGAATCAATCGCATTCTGAAAGAGTATTTACAGCACTACATGACTACAAACCAGAAGAATTAGGTGACTCTGTTGGACTTGGCGCAGTTCTACTACAATCTGTAGGAGACAAGTACCACATAAAAGAGCCCCTTCAAAGTAGTGTTTGGCCAACAGCCCCTCACTCCGACGGACTTAAGTGTGTTAAGTTCAAAAAATTGTCCTACGGCAGTGTGGATAGCAGCCCCTTCAAAGTAGTGTTCTCGACAGTTCAAACACTTAAGCAAACAAAGTAATTAAAGTCTTTTTGGGCCTTGCCGCTAGGCTTAGCCCGCTAACTTACCTAGGTTCAGTGCTAGGCTCACCCGTGTGACCTGGGGTCAGACTAAACTCTAGACCTAGTTGATCTAAGTGGGAATAAGTCCTCTTAGCCCTATAGATCATCCCTCTGATGTCTGTGTTTAGCCCTTGGTGCTCCGCCCACTCTGCCCTCAATAGCACCTTGTTGTCACTGGTTTAACCTCTCTTAGGCACAGTTTCACATGCGCCTGACCTTGTTGTTGCTCTGGCCAAGCCTGCCCGACTGGTCTCGGCACCATCGGTCTGGTGCCTCAGCCCTCTAGTAGGTTGGCCTGTAACAGGACCCAACCGGTTGTGACTAGAAAGTCTGAACCAATCGTGAATCCTACTCCCAAGACCTACTCGAGGATTGATCTAAAAACCCAAAATTCTAAAACAAATTAATTACAATGAGCTACCCGGCTGGACAAGACCCCGACGCAAACCCGATAAGAAGTGAGTACAAGTAGGGTATCCCAAAAACCTAATTAAGGTCTAACCTACTACAAGATAACTACGAAGGTGTGAGGCAAGTACAAACACGATCGATACAAATCAGCACTCACAACTCACTCAACAAACCACGCAAACCATCAACTAATGTGCAAACCATGCCCGAAACCCAAATAGGAAGGTCACGTCCCGTGTGGTCGTGTCTTTGGCAAAGGTGCCTTCGAGGTACCACGAACTAAGACAAAGGCCGAAGCCGGGCTAAAACACAAATGAAAGCAAACTAATATGCAACCTAAAGCAAAACAACCACCTTGGTAACTACAAGGGGGAATGAGAGACAATACCGGCCAAAATAGATATTGGCTAGGCCGGAAGAAGGAGCACGGGGAGAAAACCGTATCCATGGGTATTGCCGCTACGGTACTTAGAAGTCCATTTGAGGAGTGCCTCCACGTAGCTTCGGTCGTGAGGACGGCCGACCGCGGTTAGGACTCGTAGAGGAGGGCTGAGAGCTGCCGGTCGCTTGGGCCAAGAATGCCGGGATTTTGCAGCCACCTGCTGCCGAGATGCCTTATGGAATGGGACAGCCGCTTGCTGCCTAGCGCCAAGAGGAGCGACCGCCTGTCACTAGGGCCGTGGGCTAGAATGCAGCCAAGAGTGCCAAGGGGGGCTGAAACCAGAGTGTCGACAACACCTACCTACCTATCACCTTGAGTGGCTCGGCCACGCACGTCGGGTGATGCCGACGGAAGGGGGAGGCAAGGCCGAGGAAGGCCAAATGGGCTCAGCTGGGTGCTGGCCTATCCGGGAGTATCACCTAACCTAGCTAAGGCTTAGGTGGGCTTGGACGGATTGGCTCTATAGGTCGGCTTGGTCTAGTCAAGAGGGGTTAAGGGCTCGAGTTGGCTAGGTCGAGTGAGCTTAGGAGAGGGATAAGAGAAAGCTAGCTGGAGAAGGCTCAGATGAGTGAGGTTAAGGGTTGGGGTCGGTCAAGTTTTACCAAGGACTAGATCGGGCTTGACTGGGCTAGGTGGTACGATCAACTAGGGAATTGACTTAGAAAGGCTAGGGTGAAAGGGGGCCCACGAGCTAAGCGTGTGGCTGCTAGGGTTTCGCTAAGGAAAGAGAGGAGGAGGCCGGCAGCCAAGGGGGTTTCCTATTTAGGACAAGGGAGGCTAACGGATTAGACTTGCCGGATTAGGACATGGGGTTCACGCGGTTTAGGGTTTCCTAATTGGTTAGGCAAGGTCGCGTGTGATTCGGCTAGAGATAGGATTTGGCTAGGCTGGACTTGCCGAGATGGTAGTGCGCTGAGATAGTGACACGTGGCCGGATCTAAGACCACAAGAGAACCGCTAGAGGGAAGTTAGCGAATAAGGAAAGGAAGATCCGATTCTTTCCTAAAGATTAGGATAGGAGATCGGAGGAGGATCCAAGAGATCTTGGGGTGGGCCAAGGGAGAGCTGGACAGGATCTCTCTCTCTCGAGATGGGGACACGTGTACGAGATGGAGGGATGTGAGGGATTTCGGATTTGGCAAGGGCACAAAGGTCAAAAGGTTGGAAACAAAGAAGGAAGGAGATGGGGACGTGCCAAAGGGTTTCCAAAAGTGTAGGAGGGGAAACCGTGTGGAACTGAGGTGGACGCCGCGTGGAAGCCACGTGGCACTGTGTGGAACCGGGTGGACTACGTAGCTGGTGAGGTGGCAGATGACATGGCAAGTGGAGCTGGCAAATCGTGACACGTAGAATGATGGAGGAACAAGGCGAGCTGCAAGTTAGGGTTGACTTGGGGAAAAGTATACCAAAAAGGAAAGGAGGTGGCGCTAAGGATGGACTTACAAAAATGTAGGAAGCGATAGGATCAAGGGGATTTGGCAGCTGGGACTGTTATGGCAGGTGAGGACAGGTGTCAATGAGGAGGCTAGGATGGGGGACACGTGGCAAGATGGATGGTGGAGAAAGAAACGAAGGAGGAAAGGTCGGACTTACCGGTTTTGGCGCCGGCGAGCTTGGAACCTTCCCCTTGTGCGTCGGTGGCTAGCGTTCACTTTGTGCACACAATAGACCAATTTGCCCTTCACGAAATTGAACGGGACCTTGATGGAGACGAGGGCAATTCTGTTCTTCACCCCAAGAGTTGCAGCGGTGGTCGGAAAAGTAGCAGCGGCCACCAAAAACTTTAGAATTCCGGCCAATAGCTGAAACCACTTTCTAGAGGTCCATTTGAGCCCGTTTTTGGATCTTTTGTACTTCTCACCAAGACGATTCTTCTGCTATAGTTTATTTGATCAAATCACGCCTAGAGGTACTTCTTTTGAGGCTTTGAAGGCTGCTGGACCGAGAGATCAAACTAGGGACCGAGGCTCTTCTTTGAGGACTTTTGAATGAAATGTGCTGCCGATCTCTTCCCAACTTTTGGGGTTTGAACCAAGAGATGGAAGGCCGACTCTAGGCCTTGTAAGAGAGGATCTAAGGGGGGTTTTCTGCCGAAAAACCAGATCTAACTCACGGGTTTGGCACCGTGAATCAGGCCTAGCCGTAGGGTGAAACCACCACTAGAACGCACCCAACAAGCTACCTGTTTCCGACTTAAAATCTCAAAGTACTAACCTTCTATTGGAGCCCATATTGGAGATGCCCATCACCGGATTTCTCCAATCTTCCCGGTGAAGAATCTGGCCTCTCAACACCCGTGGGGTTCGGATGAAGGCACCAAAGTCTTACTTGATTTTCCATGGGGTGATCGTGGTCAAGGTGATGCCGATAGTCGCCGGAGCTCCAAGGGAGATGCCTTGCCGTAGTCCTTAGGCCAAATAGGTGAGGCAGAAGATAGAAGCCGAGGTAGGGGAGAAGAGGAAGCCTTCGGTATTGAAGAGGGTGCTGCCTTTGCCGTGGAAGATGCCGGAAATCACCATGGGAGGTTCGGATGAGGAGGAAGCACCATGGAGGTAGAGGATGCGAAGGGGCAAGAGGAACACCACCGCGGGTAGGGAAGTGCGAGATAGAAGGAGAGAGCACGAGAGAGGAGAGAGACAATGAATTCAAAAATGAATTCCTTAATTCCAAAATTGCATAGTTTGTACATAGATCCAAAAGTATTTAAACAAATCCTAATCGGATGCGGTTCACAAGATTCGAACCGGTTCCTCTACCCAAATCCAAATAAAACAAATTGGAGCACAACCCCCGCCGTATTTACAATTGCTCAAAACCCAAATCCAAACAATAAAATCAAATGCTGTAAAAGGGAAAACGGGCCTTGCACCCAACTCAAACTGGATCGCCCTTGAGCCTTGTGAGCCCAAGGTGGCGACCTCGTTCGGGTAACCGCCCGAACTTCGGATTTGCCAAGCCTGGTTGACTTAGCCAATTTGCCTAGGACTTAGGCTCTAGACCTTCTCAATGACCGTGGGGATTGGACTCGTAATAGGTTCGGTCTCTTTCAACACAGTGAGCCCTACAACTAGCTCAGATGGGCCTTGAGGGATATCCATTTCAAGCACGCATTCGGACCTTGTTGCTCCACCCACTCCTCCCACTGCAATTGGTTCATCTGGTGCCTTAACCTCCTTGGGGTCTTTTGATGAGGTCTGAATAGACTAAGCCCACATATTCGATGCTTTGCGCCATCAATGACTAGGTTCGGCCTACTCGGTCTCAACTGGGTTCGGACCTAGAAATTGGTCCGTAACAGATCTCCGCTCCTTAGATTGATCTTGTCCTCGAGCTCTTTCAGAGGGGAAACAATGTGCAACTAACCCAAATTCCTCCCAAGTGGTTCCTTTGTCGAGACCTTCCCATTCAACTAGTACTTCATGCCTCATTCTACCTTGCTTCTATACGTACCTGTGCTTGAGAATCTTGTATGGCATAGGCATTTCATCTGGCACCGGTTCAACTACTGTTGGTAGATCCCCGTGATGTGGTTTCAACCTAGTAACGTGAAACACAGGGTGCACTTGTGCCTCTCTGGGCAATCCCAAACGATATGCCGCTTTTCCCACTTTTGTAGAATAGGGAACAGCCCATAGTAGCGAGGTCAAAGTTTCGAATATGGTTGTCCCATGAGAGACTTGTGCTTCAAGGGAAGCCAATTTAACCACACATACTGGCCTACTTGAAATTCTCGGTCTTTTCTACCCATATCATAGACCTGCTTCATTCTGTTCTGCGCCTTGGCATTGCTTTGCTTTAGGGAGTCTAAAACCTCTTCTCTTGTGCGCAGTTCGCAGTCAACGTTATCTTCGATCGCATTGCCTCCCTCATACCATGGTATTAGGGGAGGAGAAAATCCGTAGACTGCCTCGTAAGGGGTCATTTCAGTGGACGAGTGCCAACTGGTATTGTATGACCACTCAGCCCAAGGTAAGAACTTAACCCATGAAGCGGGCCTTTCTCCTGCAAAGCACCAAAGGTAGGTCTCAAGGGACCGGTTGATAATTTCGCTCTGCCCGTCGGTCTGCGGGTGATGAGCAGTAGTACTAAACCGAAGATCTGTACCTAGGGTCTTCATGTACTCCTTCCAGAACGCGCTCATGAAGATCGAGTCTTTGTCGCAGACTATAGTTTGTGGCATTCCGTGGAGCTTGCCGATGTATTCCTGATAGACGTTGGCCACCATTGGCCCTTGGTACATTAATGGCAGTGGTGCAAAGTGACTGTACTTTGTCAATCTGTCTATCACAACTAACACTGCCTCCTTGCCTTCAGAGCGAGGCATGGCATCTATGAAATCCATAGTGATATCCGTCCATGGTTTGGAAGGAATGGGGAGGGGATTGAGCTGCCCTAGAGGCTTGATGGCCTCATATTTCTCCCTCTGATTGTACACTGGCGGATGTACCTTTGCACTTCGGCCTTCAATCCTTGCCACCAGAATTGTGCCCAAGGTAACCGATTGAAGATTGCCCAAAACTGCACTTGGACATCTTCGCGTACAGTTTGTGTTCCCGTAACACTTGCAACGCTGTAGCCAAATGATTTGTGTGTTGCTCTTCATCCTTGCTATAAATCAAAATATCATCGAAGAATACAAGGATGAAATCACGAGGTTATCTTCTGAAGACATCATTCATGCACCTCTGAAACGTAGCGGGTGCATTTGTCAATCTGAATGGCATGACGAGGAACTCGTAATGCCCGTCATACGTTCTAAACGCAGTCTTGGATACATCTTCTTGATGCATTCGGATCTGATGATAGCCGGCCCTTAAATCTATCTTGGAGTATATGGTAGCTTTGCCGGCCAGTTCATCCAGGAGCTCATCAATAACAGGTATCGGGTGTCGATCCTTAACGGTTGTTTCGTTTAATGCTCGGTAATTCACATATAAACGCCATGTGTTATCCTTTTTCTTCACCAAGAGCACCGGGGAAGAAAAGGGGCTGCTACTGGGGCAGATTATGCCTCCTTCGAGCATCTCTTTCACTAACTTCTCAATTTCTGTCTTCTGGCTATACCCGTACTGATATGGTCTGACGTTCACAGGTTCTGCGCCCTATGTTAACAAGATCCGATGATCATATGCCCTCTAAGGGGGCAATCCCTTCGGTTCATCAAAGATATCCGTGAACTGGTCTAAGACTGCTTGTACCTTCTCAGGTACTGGCTCTTCTTCATTTCCTTCCGTTTTGGGAACATCGGTTGCCAACGTGACAACCCAATAGGCAGGCTGCTCCAATGTTAAAGCCTTTAAGGCAGCCTTGGGACGAACAATACTAGCAAGACCCGTGAGAGTTACTGACTCGGTATCTCCTTCTGGAGTGAAGGTCATCTTGAGGTTTTTTCAGTCCCAAGCGATCACTCCTAATGTCGCGAGCTAGGTCATTCCAAGTATAAGGTCGGCTCCATCCACAGGCAGTACCAACATATCCATCTTGAATGGTTTATTCTTGATGATAACTTCGGTATCCTTGGCAAACATTGTTTTTATACAACTCCTAATATAGGAGGAATTGTATTTAATCATAAATGTAAGTGAGCATGAATTATTCCTTTTGAATTTTAAGTGCTAATGCAAACATAGAACATACATACATCTATGTGACGATGACTAGGCCACTTAGCTTATTCGAAAAGTGAGATTGTGTCATGGTTACCACTTCTACTAACATGCAAAAATTTTACCGACTTTGCATATTGATTGTTTGTATATGGAAAAATATAATATGTGTACTTGCCTTTGTATCAATATGCAAGAATTGAAGAGATGGACATGTTCTTTAGGTATAGGGTTTGACCATTCCTAGTGTCTTTACTGGGTTAATTAGACCAAAGCCTAAGCTTTATATCTTAGGCACTAAGATTGAATTGTCATTTAGTGCCAAAATGAACAACAACAAATGTTCCTTGTGTTTTGAAAGGACAGGATTTTGAAAATCTAAGTGGATCATCAGAGATGTAGGGATTTGATTAGGAGATCTCAAAAGGAGAAACATAGCTCAATCTTGTATTCATCATTGATCCATGCAAATGAGATCCTAAATCTATATGATGCATGCAAACTAGATCAAATATAATTAAGATCTGGTCACTAGGGCTTGGTATGTGTGAGATGGACCAAGAGGATATAATTCATATCTAAATTTTGAATAAGATTGAAATCTAAATACAGCTAATAATTTGATCTAAAAACCATGATCTACATAGATTAGATCTAAGTTCACTTCAGGGATCAAGTACTAAGAGATCTAAAATATATGATCCAAAATCCATCATCCAATATTCAAATTAAAAGTTTGAGAGATTTAATGTCTGAACTTGATGAACCAATATCTAATATTTGGGATCAAGAGCTAATAGAATCTCAGATTCAAAATCAAATAGTTAATGTCTACTTATAATACTTTAGGTCTAGCTGTAATGTCATCTAGATTCCAATCCCCCAATCCGAGTATTATAAGTCATGTTTCAAGATTCTAGATTCAAATCCATGACTCAATATCAAAATTCAATTTATGATATCTCTTATATCCAAGGTTTGACATTTAAAGTTTAGATCTTAGAGCTGGGTTCTAGGTTGAGATCTAAGGTCCATTCTAGAAGGTTTGATCCATTTGATTTCAATCCAATATTGAATCCTTTATACATGCCACATGTAAGTCAAACCTAACTAAGGTTTAAGGTTTTACTTAGGTTTGATTGTTGAAGTCTTCAATACTCAGTCTTAGCTAAGTGTTGAAGTGAGTTCAATCTGGTTAGCCAAGGATCTAGTTCTAGAGTATAGGTTCATTGGTTGTGGGTTTTTAGAGTCAGCCTAGGCTTGACCCAAGAAGACTAGGGTTTTTAGAGTCAGCCTAGGCTTGACCCAAGAAGACTAACTTAGGTAACCTAAGATGAGAACTGAGTTATACATGACCCCGGATTTTTGTGAACATATTTAAGAAATGGGTTTTGATTTTGAAAATGTGCATTTAAAAATTGATGATTCTGTAAGTGGGTTCATGCAGGTGCTAGGCTGAGTTAGTGTCCACATGCTAGGACTAATGTTACAGTGCATGTTACTTGTTAGCCCCTAAGTTTCTAGACGAATCCTATATGTAAGTGCATGTTTAAAATTTAATACATATGCATTGTCCTAAGTGTATTGGTATTAAGCAAAAAATAATAAACTATAAGCTTGAATACACTAAAGCCAATATTATAACTAAAAATTTAAATGCTTAAATGAAAGAGAGAAAGGGATAGAGTGGGTTACCTACGTACGTCCATAGCCTAGATGACATTGAAAACTAAGTCTAACAAAAAGCAGTAAATAATTAAACTACATTGTACTTTAAGAAAAATTTAAACTAGCCTAGACACATGAAGAAAATAAAGCTATCCTAGACATGCTTAAGGAAATTAAACTAACCTACGAATTACAGCAGAAATAAACCAAACTAAGCATGAAACGTAGAAAAAAAAAACTAAACATGCTCCCAAGAAATTTAGAAAAGAGGTAAACCGTAAATAAGAAAGAAAGGAAAAAAGGAAAAAAAATTAACTGCGTGACACAAACATGTTCCTAAGCCTGGCCATGATTTCAACCTGGTCTTTTTGAGCATTTGTCAGTTGGCTTGGTTATCCACTAGTGTGACAAAGACCAAGTTCTTGACACGGACTCTAAGACCAAAAGAAAATTTAAGCTTTCCTTGATCTGGCTTGGATACTGGTTTGGGTTTTCCCCAAGTTTGATGCATCTTTCAAGCATTCAAGCACTTAGTGTCCAAAACAAGGGAAGGCTAAACTACTATTTATAGCATGAAGACAAGAAAAAGTTTCCTCCCAAAGGATCATATTGGACTAAACTTCTTGGGGGTTTGAACCCCCAAATAAACCATGGATTCCGTCTGAAGCAGATTGCTCAACACGGACTTCTGCACAAGTCATAAGATTTGTATGAATTGATATTTGTGTTATATTGCACGAAATTAAACGACATTTCATGCATATATGCACATTTATGCATATAGATCTTGGGTTGGGACATGGTTATGAGGTTCAAATAAGGATCCAAATACAAAAAGGTTATAGAAAACAGATCTGGACATGGTTCTAAGATTCAAATAGATGAGTCCAAACAAAATTCTACAAAATGGATCCCAGATGTGATAAAGGATTTGGATTAGAGTTCTAGATAAGAGATCTAGATGCCAATATTTTATGGACATAAAAATATTGATAAAGAGATTATAATTGAAGCTCCAAAGATAAAAATATGGTAAACTTAGGTATATGTGACACATAAATAAGTGCAAAAGAATATGATAGAAAAAATGAAATGGCTGTTTTTCCCCGGTGTATGGATAAGGTTTCAAAAGGAAATGACTATTTTGCCTTTAGATTAAACTAAACACAAAAAACAATGCATTTGGCTTGAGTTGAAAATTTAGAAATCAAAGAGTGCAATTAACTTAGGTATATGTAACATATAGACAAAGCTTAAGTAAAAAAAAATTGAGGCTTCAGGATGAAATGGCCATTTTACCCCCACCCAGCATATGTTTTTGCAGCTTTGGGTGATTTTGGTCAATCTAGCATGATCAACTTGTGGTCCTTACCTCTGGAACATCTTAGGTTAAAAATTTCACTGAAAAATTCCTCCCGGTTTGTTCTAAAAATAAATTTTTAAGTTGAACGAGACTCAAAATCCCAGATTATAAAGAGAAATTGGAGAGTATTTGAAAAATTACGTTATCATTATAATTTTCATTGATAGAACTGGGGGTGCTTAGATCAGCCACTTACCTAAGGATATGTTGAAAGATCAAGAACTGATTTGGCTGAACTGAGTTCGATAGTAATTATAGAGGATAACAAATATTATGGAGTTACAAAAATCTAGGAAACTAATTTGAATCCAAACCATGATGGATGCACATAAGCCAAACTAAGATTAAGGTAGATTTGATCATGATCATCTTAATCTTATCTTGGCTTGAGCTCACTCCACTTGGTTGAGCTAAAATTTGGTTCAAACCCTGAAAATAGAGAAGAGATAAAAAGAAGTGGCTTCAAAAAATTAAGGAACAAAGTTAAACTAAAATCAGGTTAAATGGGCTCAAACTGAATTGAGGGAAGATAGATTTAAACGTGAGAAACGTAATCAGATTTAAACGTGAGAAACGTAATCACAACTTGGCTGAGGACACAGTACTTGGTTGAGCTGAAATTCTGCTTAAACTTTGAAAACATATTGAGGAGAGAGAATGAAGTGAGTTTCTATAAACCTATGAACTGAAATTGACCTCAAATTGTGATGAATGAAATCAAATCAAACTAAGGGAAGATAGATTTAAACATGATGAACACATCCTTAGCTTGGTTTAAGCTGACTCAACTCAGTTGAGTTGGAATTCAGCTTGGGCCCTACTAAATGGGAGATAGAGTAACCTAGTGGAAACCTGTGAGTTGGTCTAAAACTGAAATATGAGATTTGTAACTTAAAACAAATGAAATAATACTATTTTTCCACAGATGTAAGCCTATCTTGGGCTTGGCTAGGCTTAAGGATGTATAGTTGAACTAAAGCTTAGAATTTTAGGTTCCAATCAGCTGACTTGAGCTGCGGTGAACTAAATTAAGCTGGTCAAATTGGCTGGTGAGCTGATTTTAACTACCCAAGAGACTTGTAGAGCTGAGAACTACCTATTTGAGCTTTTCCTAAACCATTACTAGAGTTCTTGAGGTTTTCTAAAGTTCATGGCAAAACAACTATTTGACAGGATGACAACAACCATAGTTGATTTTAGTTCTACTAGACTATGGGTGTTTGGTGTCTAAATAGGTTCGAACTTTGTTCCGGTGAAAAGGCATTCAAGTTTTGGTATGTTTTACGAAACCAGTTCGAAAAAATGGTGAATGGTAAAATAGTAATTTGACCAGGTAAAAACTTTCGGTGTTTACATAATGGTTGGTGCTATCTTTTGTGATAATTACTGGTACTTTTAATGACATTGCAAAAAGTTTAGCAATCGGGCAACTAATGTTGTGCATAGAGCTGGGTACCTAACGACCAGTTGGGTAATGGCTGAAATGGGCTGAGTCGGGCAGTACTTGCAACTTATGGGCCAGCCTGACATTTTTTTTGGGAAAGGTCAGCTTATCTTGGGCCGGGTACCAAGGGGCTGTCCCAACCTGATTATTAGACATTTTTTTTTCCAACTGGCCTTTCCCATTCTCTAGCTATATATATATATATATCTCCCCTCCCCCTTCACCCCAAGAGGCTTAGCATAACTGGTCAAGTCATGGACCTATTATCAATTTAATTCTTGTAGGCACTAGGTCTCAAGTGGCAAGTTATATATCTCTCTCTTGGCGATGCGGACCTCAGTAAGGGCCCACACCCTTCACAATCGTCAGCCGGCATCCTTCAACCAGCCATAGCCGAACCTCAAGAGGAGGTTGGCACACCAGCGATAGAACCGGCAGAGACTAACTCAGTCCACAGCCAGGTGCACCTTGGTAAGTGTTACAGGGGCGAAATTTTTCGAAGTTCTTCTCCTGTATGGCGTAAGTCTTTACCCTCAGACTTACCAGCCTAACACCACCCATATGAGGTCTTAAGGAACAAAGGGGACAAACCAGGCTTTGCCTCAACTCGAGAACTTGGTATTCTTTTCTTAAGGCAACACTTTACAAAGACTCAAAGCATACAGACCATTGTCTACACTGTACATCACTCGGTTAGGCTTAAATATTAGGCTAGAGCATTCGAGTTTCAAACACTAAGCGGCAACAATCCGCTGATTTTTGAATTCAAAGACAAGGTGCCAGGGCTCTCTCGCCAAAGTTCTAATTTCAAACTTAGGCGCCATGGCCAGCCCGCCGAATTTCAAATAATGTCGTGATGGGCCCCAACCACCCGGCGGCCACCTGTCCAACAACCGTTGCCGCGGGCGGCAACGGTTGGCCACAGGCCTTCTGTTACGAACCAATTTCTAGGTCCGAAACCAGTTGAGACCGAGCAGGCTGAACCTAGTCACCGATGGCGCAAAGCCTCGGATATGTGGGCTCAGTCTCTTCAGACCTCATCAGAAGACCCCAAGGAGGTTAAGGCACCAGACGACAGTTGTAGTGGGAGGAGTGGGTGGAGCAACAAGGTCCGAATGCGTGCTTGAAATGGATATCCCTCAAGGCCCATCTGAGCTAGTTGTAGGGCTTACTGTGTTGAAAGAGACCGAACCTATTACGAGTCCAATCCCCACGGTTCTTGAGACGGTCTAGAGCCTAAGTCCTAAGCAAATTGGCCAAATCACCCAGGCTTAGCATATGGTCCAATCCGAAGTTCGGGCGGTTACCCAAACGAGGTCCCCACCTTGGGTTCACAAGGCTCAAGGGTGATCCAGTTCGAGTTGGGCGCTAGACCCGTTTTCCCTTTTACCGCATTTGATTTTAGTGTTTGGATTTGGATTTTGAAAAATTGTAAATACGGCGCGGGTTGTGCTCCAATTTGTTTTATTTGGATTTGGGTAGAGGAACCGGTTCGAATCTTGTGAACCGCATCCGATTAGGATTTGTATAAATACTTTTGGATCCATGTACAAACTATGCAATTTTGGAATTAAGGAATTCATTTTCGAATTCATTGTCTCTCTCCTCTCTCGTGCTCTCTCCTTCTATCTCTCACTCCCCTACCCGCGGTGGTGTTCCCCTTCCCCCTTCACGTCCTCTACCTCCATGGCGCGTCCTCCTCATCTGAACCTCCCATGGTGATTTCCGACGTCTTCCACGGCAAAGGCAGCACCCTCTTCAATACCGAAGGCTTCCTCTTCTCCCCTACCTCGGCTTCTATCTTCTTCCTCACCTATTCGGCCTAAGGACTACGGCAAGGCATCTCCCTTGGAGCTCCGACGACTAGCAGCATCACCTTGACCACGATCACCCCACGGAAAATCAAGTAAGACTTTGGTGCCTTCATCCGAACCCCACAGGTGTTGAGAGGCCAGATTCTTCACCGGGAAGATTGGAGAAATCCGGCGACGGGCGTCTCCAATATGGACTCCCACATAAGGTTAGTACTTTGAGATTTTAAGTCGGAAACAGGTAGCTTGTTGGGTGTGTTCTAGTGATGGTTTCACCCTCCAGTCTAGGCCTGATTCACGGTGCCAAACCCGTGAGTTAGATCTGGTTTTCCGGTGGAAAACCCCCCTTAGATCCTCTCTTTTTGTAATGTTCATTTCATATCTATCTTTGTTATGTTCTCTAAATATTTTTTACATTGTTTGCATCTCTTCGTATTATTTCTATTTCCTTGAACTTATTTATCATTTCATAATTATAAACAATAACAAGTTTTAATGGTGGCACATATCTTCCAAATCTTGTCAAAGTTCTAACTTCAATTAGTCTTCTACAAAGTATTTGACAATGTTCAAATCAGAACACACTTCCAATTCAGTCCATCCTGGTGAAACGGGAGATATGTGAAGAGAAGATCATACTAAGTTACTTAATAAAACAGTCCACTAACAGCGGAAAAGGTCTAGCAGCTTATTAAGCAAGAGCAAAACCTAAAAAGGGTTTGAAAGAATTTTTTTTTTGGAAGGATCAAACAGGAGGAACATGTAGAAACCCCAGCCAGAAACCAGATCTGTTAAGACATATTTGGTAGAACTTAATCTTTGGAGGAGTCCCTTTCTCAGATCTTTTCAATGATAATGAACAAGGCAAATTAAGCATGAAATCAGAATCTATGCTACTAGACCAGAATAGCAAGGAGATCCAAACAAGAAGGAAATCAAGGTAAAGCATCCAAGTGAGTCGAAGGCCTCAAATTCACATCATTAATTCAAACCATGGAGGTCATACTAAATAATACCTTGAAAAATTAAGAGCCCAAACTCACCATCAGTCAAGGGCAAAGCCGATAGACCAGTTTTGCAAGTATCATCAACCATCATGACACAAAATTGAATATTGTGTTGTGTTGAGACAGATCAATCATGATTTTATTGATGATAGCTTTTTGGTTCAAGTGGAGCAGTCAAGAGCTATGGGTTGTCTACGAGAAATATCGATGTGTCCTCCTTTTACAATAGCTTTCATCAAGTATGGAGTACTACACAATCAAACTTTGACGTTATTCATTTTGTAACTATTTCCTTGTCCAATTAGTGATTATGTTTGGTGGACAAACCCTTTATGTCTCTTTCTTTCTCCATTGCTTGGCATGACATTCATCATAAACTAGGACAATAGGATAGATGGCCACAAAATTTTCAATGAGTTTTCAAAATGCTTTTTAGCACTCCATAAAATCTTTTGAGTAAATGACCTTGAGATTTACAAACCATGAATTGATCCCGAAGAACTTTAGAACCACGAAAGTTTCATAACCTTTGGAATTTTGGAACGTTTTCAAACTACTAAAACTTTGGGGAATTTTGAACTATTGGAACTTTTGAATTCTTGAAAAATCTTCAATGTTGAGGGCTTGAAAACATTGTAACTCTAGAAATCTCATAGTTTTAGAAGCATGCCCCAAAAGAACGAATTTTTTGGAACTTTTTAAAACTTTCAAACTCGTGCTTTAGCACACATGAGTTTTCACAAGTTTTTGAACCTTTGGCACATGACTTTGCAACTCATTGCGCACAACTTTATAAAAGTTTTTGTGCCTTTGGCACATGATTTCGTGACTCGATGCACACAAATCTTTATAAGCTTTTGTGCCTTTGGCACATGATTTCCCACATTAGTGCACATTTTCATGTTTCCGCACATGATTTCTCTCTTTAAAGCAAAATGTTGTGTTTCAACACTCAGTTTTGTGCTTTAGCATACACAAGTTTTCACAAGTATTTCCTGCTTCAGAACACACAACTTTTTAAGTATTTTATACTTTGGCATACAATTTCACACTTTAGCACAAAACTTTGGCATACAATCAAGTTGAGATCCTAGAACTAGGGCTGAACTCGGCTAAGATTACTCAAGCTCGAACTCGACTTGAGCTCGAGTCGAGCTTCTTACAACAAGCTCGAGCTTGGCTCGACTAAACAAAGTCAGGCTCGAGCTCGACTCGATTAACTCATTTAACTCTCTTCATAAGCTTTGAGGATATCTCGACAACTCTGGAGGTTCTCCTTACACATGTAAGGTATATATTGTATATGTTGTAACTTATACAGAATATATGTGTTATGTATAACATATACTACACATGTAAGGTATATATTATATATGTTATAACTTATATAGAATATATGTGTTATGTATAACATATATTACACATATAAGTTATATATTGTATATGTTATAACTTATACAGAATATATGTCTTATATGTAACATATACAACACATGTAAGGTTATTATTGTATATGTTATAACTTATGCAGAATATATGTGTTATGTATAACATATACTACACATGTGGTATATATTGTATATGTTATAACTTTTATAGAATATATATGTTATGTATAACATATACTACACATGTAAGGTATATATATTGTATATGTTCTAAGTGATACAAAATATATGTGTTATGTATAACATATACTACACATATAAGTTATATATTGTATATGTTATAACTTATACAGAATATATGTGTTATGTATAACATATCGATCTCGTAGAAACCCTCGTCGAGTTGGGGTAGCTCCACCTGAATCTCGCTTTCCCGCTTCTGTTATAGTTATCACTAACTTATCAGAAAGAACATTATTGAAGAATGACAAGAAGAAGAAGAAAGGAAGGCTAAAGGGGTACCTGGCGTGAAGGCGGGAGCAGGAGTCCAGCAAGAGTGAGAGGGACGCGCCTGAGGCTGTGAGGCAGCAACAACGAGAGAAGGGGAAAGGCGATAGATGCGTCGTCTGACTGAGGCAACAATGGCATTTGGGCAAAATCAGTTGGGAGGAAGAGGAAGAAGAAGGAGAACAAGGAGAAGAAGAAACGAAGGTTGAAGAGGTACCTGGGGTGAAGGTGGGAGCAGGAGTCCAGCAAGCTGTGAGGTCAGGCAGCAGCAGCAAGAGTGGGGCAGGGCGCGGGGCCAGCGGCAGCAAGACAGCAACGGTCTATGGAGCAGCAGAAGAGAGGGAGCCTCTGGTCGATGGAAGAGCGGACAGCGCGGGATTGAGAAGACGAGAGCCAAGAGGGAGAGAAAATGGCGCAGGATTGAGATTAGACGAGAGCCAAGAGAAAAAACAAATTTACCCTAAACCGCTGAACCGGTTTCAAAAACTGGTTCATCTAATTTTCAAATAACGAGTCGAGTCGAGTTTAAACGAGTCGAGTTTTTGCAACTCGAACTCGACTCGTTTATTGACTCGAGCTTAACTTTCAACTCGAACTCGACTTATTTATAAATGAGTCGAGCTTTTTTGAGCGAGTTCGAGTTTGCAGCTATTAAGTGGTTAGGATATTGACAGCTCCTCTACAAGATTCCCTCTGACATGAAGAATGACTCCTCTAGGTTTATGTTATGGAAATAGAGAGATGTTCATTTTAGAGAATCTTAATAATATCTGTTAGGTAAATTCTATCTCTTGAGAGAAATCAAATCATAAAGACATTTCTTCCTAGGATACCAAATTTGGAGACAATGGAGGCTTTATCAAATGACAAGTTTCCACAAGAGCTTTCAAATGCATTTCTTAAAATAATATTTTCACAATGTCACACCAATTCACATTAGGAATCTTTTATTTCAAACAATGGCTGGAACAAGCATTTTTCACAATGATACACCAATTTTTACACTAGAGCATCTTTTATCTTGAGTAAGGTTTTGAAGATGCACCTCTCACAATGTCATAGTAGTGTTCATATGGGGGCATTATTATTTTCCTGAGCATTAGATGTCTCGATCTCGTCTTTCATGATTTGATAATTTTGAAAACATGTTTCAAAACCACAAGATTTTTCCCTCATGCTTAGGCATCTTTTATTTTTGAGTCATGTTTTGATTAGCATATTAGAACAAGGATCTTTGACAATGTGAAGCCAATTCTCAAACTAGGGCATCTTTTATTTTTATGAACTCTAGAGGCTTCGTCCTTGTGTCTCATGCACTATGTATTGAAAGAATCATTTTCCTTAGAATATTGGAAATGTCCTCATATTTCATGCCTCACATGGATCACTTTCCTAGGATAGGGTATTTTCTTTAAAGAATTTAGTGTGTTTTGTCTTTGCCAATAAATATGGCATTCCCTAACTTAGTAGCAAAGAGGGGCATCTATAAATAAACCAAAAATTTCAGCTGGTTAAATTACCATTTTACAATGTTAACTCAAACCAAACTAGGGTGTGTTCATCATATTTAAATCTATCTTTTATTAGCTTGGTTTGAGTTCACTGTCCATGGTTTGGGTTCAATTTCAATTCCTAGGTTTCTGGAAAATCACTACTTTCTACCTCCTAACTCTATTTGAAGGGTTTGAGCTGTTTCACTTCAACCGAGTAGAGTGACATCAAGTCACACTGGGATCATATTTATCATATATAAACCTATCTTCCTTGAGTTCATTCATCCTAGTTTCTAGAGCTCACTTCTTTCTCTCATTTTACTCTATTTTCAGGGTTTGAGCTGAATTTCAGCTCAATCAAGTAGAGTGAGCTTAGACAGAGACAAGATTAAGACTATCATGATCAAATATGCCTTCCCTTAATTCAGTTTGAGTTTATTCATCAATGTTTGTTCAAATTCATTCCCAAGGTTCTTGTAACTCCTTCTTAGCACCTACTACACTCTGTAATCTTGTCGACCTCATTTCAGCCAAATGGGAACAAAATTTTCTGGTGTTTCACATATTCTTAGCAGTAAGTGGTTGATCTAAGCACCCCAAGCTCTACCAATGGAAACTTCAATGTATTTTTTAAGCCATCTATAATTTATCTTTATAATTTGGAAGTTTGAGTCACATTCAATTATAAAAAAATGATTTCTAGAACAATCTGGGATGAATTTTTTAGTTGAAATTTTAACCAAAACTGATTTACAAGTATGCCCACCGGATGGTCTGGTCAGATCAACCACACACCCAAGATATGGAAACACATACCAAGGCTAAAACAATCATTTCCATTTCAAATCACAATTTTTGCATAAACTTGGGTTATATTACTTACAACTAAATTATTGCTTTCTTTGGTCTCCAAAGTTTCAAATCAAGTCAAAATGCATGTTTTTTTGTGTTTATTTAGATCCAAAGGCAAATATTCATTTCCTTTTGAAACCTTTACCCATACTCACGGCAAAACAACTATTTAATTTTCAACAATAATCTTCTGCACTTATGTTATGTGCTATATGTACCTAAGTTCACCATATTTTGGATCTTTAGAGCTTCAATTATAGCCTATCTATCAATATTTTTGGATTCATGGACTATCGTCTCCAAATTTCTTTTCTAGAAATTTGAACTAATTCCTCTATCAAAATCAAGATCCATTTTCTAGAACTTCCTCTAGAATTAGACCTTGATTTGGTTCTCAAAACATGTCTAAATCTGTTTTTTAGAATTTTCTCCACATTTAGATCCTGATCTGAAACTCACATACTTATGCCAATCCAAGATCTATATACATAAATGTAATTTTCTTTCCCTTTCTTCTTTTCTTTCTTATTTATCTTTTAGTTATCCTAGTTTTCTTAGAGGCATGTTTAGGTTTTTCTATTTCCATTGTACATGCTTAGTTTAGTTTATTTCTACTTTAGTCCCTACCTTAGTTTAATTTTGCTAAGCATGTCTAGGATAGATTTATGTCCTTCATGTGCCCAGGCTAGTTTAAGTTTTTCTTGAAACAAGCTTTAGTTTAGCTATTTACTGCATTCTAGTTAGATTTAATTTTCAGTTTCTTCTTGGCTATGGACGTGGGGACCCACTCTATCCCTTTTCTTTAAGTTCCTAGTTGTTATCTTAGCCTTAGTACATTCAATCATATGGTTTATTATGTTTGCTCAATATTAGTATGCTTAGGACCATGCATATGCATTAAATTTTCAAGATGCACTTAGGTATAAGACACATAGAAACTAGGTCTTTCTAACCAATAATATGAACTACGTCACTAGTCCTAGCATGTGAACACCTAGCTCAGCCTAGTCTCTTCTTGAGCTAATTTTCAGACTCATAAAGTTTGAACCATATATTTTCAAAATCAAAATCCATTTGTTAAATATAGTTTCAAAAATCCTACATCATGTAATTGGAATCCCATCTTAGATTACCTAAGTTAGTCTTCTAGGGTCTAGCACAGACTGACCATAAAATTGGCAACCAATGAAATGATATTCTAGAACTAGATCCTTAACCAATCTCTTTGATCCCACTTCTATACTTAACAAAGATTGGGAATTGAAGACTTCAACATTAAAACCCTTAAACCTTAGTTTGGTTTGACCAACATGTGGCGTGTATAAGGAATTGAATCTTGGATTCAAATTAAATGGATTAAACTTTCTAAATTGGACCTTAGATCTCAATATATAACCTGGACCAAAGATCTAAGTTTTAGATGTCAAACCTTAGATATAAGAGCTATCCCATTTGTATTCGTACGAATATTGTAATTACAAGTTAATCTCATTTAATGAACTATATTTAGTAAATGAATTATTTAAATCTCATTCATATCAATACAAACTTATGATTACAATCATTCAAATGAATTAATATAGATGTAATCACAATTAAACTCATGAATGATTAGGATCTAGATGACGTCAAAGCTGGATCCAGAGTATGTTAAACATACCTTAATTATTGGATTTTGAATATGAAATTCCATTAGATCTTGGACTAAATCCCAAATATTAAATATCAAATCATGAAGTTTGGACATCAGACCTCTGGAACTTTGAACTCAAATATTGGATAATCGATTTTGGATCATGAATTTTGGATCCTTTTTTTGTTCCCATTCCTTGAATTTGAACTTAGACCTAATCCACTAACTTAAATTGTGGTTTTGGATCAAATTATGAGTTTTATGTAGATTTCAATCTTATTCGAATTTGGATTCAAATTATCTCCTTTAGGAAGTCCATGTCCCACATACCAAGCCCTAGTGATTGTACGTTAATTATATTTGATCTAGTTTGCATGCATCATAGAGATTAGGTTCTTTTTTGCAAGGATCAATTATCAGTATAGGATTGAACTATGTTTCTCTTAGAGCTCCCTTGTTCAAATCCTTGAATCTGTGATGATCCACTTAGATTTTCAAAATCATATCCTTTCAAAACCTAGGGTACAATTTCTGTTATTCATTTAGGCATTGGAGGACACTCAGGTCGTAGATCTTGGGCCATAAAAGTTGGTCCTTGGTCTGCCTACCCCTTATAAAGGCACCAGAAACAGTAAGGCCTTGTACCGACAAGACGGGTCCATCTCACAAATTTCCATACATGGATATAGAGACTGCATAGGTAATATATTTTCTCATCTAAAAATGGTCTATATGCAAAGCTAGTAAAAAATTTTGCATGTGAACACATTGCTAACATTTTTTGCTAAAACTTTTAGTGAAGAATCTTAAATATTTAACCATCTAACATCATTTGGCAGTCAGTTGATTTCAATTCATTCTAGTTTGTTGCTTGAAATCCTACCGCAGTTGCTTTAGGATCCACATGGCCTGTTGCAGCAACATATGTTTAAGCACTCACTTGTTTTATCATTTGAGTCTTATAGCTCATGATCAAAGGTTCTAGATTCAAATTCACAACTCAAGATTCAAATCCAATTCATGAGGTTTAAGCTGTACTCTAAAATTATTAAATTTGGACTCTAGGTTGAAATCCAAGATCAAATTTAGGAAGTTTGATCCCTTTGATTTAATCCAAGATCCAATTCTTCATGCATATCACAAAACCTAACTAATGTATAAGCTTTTACTTGCTTGGATTTTAATTTTAAAGTCTTCAATACCCAGTCTTAGTTAAGTATTGAAGTGGGTTCAAATGGATCGTCCAATGACCTAGTTCTAAGGTATATGTTCATTGGTTGTGGGTTCTAGGGTTGTTTCGGGTTAGACTTAGGCCTAACGTGAGATCTTAATTGTACATGACATAGGATTTTTAAAAACATGATTAAGAAAGGGGTTTTGATTTTGAAAATGTGCATTTTAGAAACTATGATTATGAAGGGGGTCAAGCAAAGACTAGTCTGAGCTAGGTGTTCACATGCTAGGACTAGTGTATTAGGCATGTTTCTAGTTAGTCAGACCACGTTTCTACATGAACCACAGATAAAAGTGTGTCTTTAAAATTTAATGTATATGCATGATCTTAACCATACTAGTATTAAGCAAAAAATAAGATATATGCTTGAATATACTAAAGCAAGGATTATAAACTTAGATTCAAATGTTGGCATGAAATAGAGAAGAGGATAGAGTGGGTTACCTATGCCATGTCCCTTTCCAAATTGACATTGAAAATTAAATCTAACTATGGAAACAAGAACTCCTAAATTAAACTATCCTACATTCTTAAAGAAATTAAAATGCCCTAGGAACTAAAGCAAAACTAAACTAAACTAAGCATGCAAGCAGTGAATGAAAAATGTAAACATGCTTCTAAGAAAACTATAAAAGAAAATAACTAAAATGCAAATAAGAAAGAAAAGAAGAAATGAAAAGAAAATTGCCTCAGTGTTGTGGATCTGCTCCTGAGCCTAACCACGATCCCAACGGGGGCTTTTTGAGCCTTTGTCAGTGGGCTTGGTTGTCCACTAGTGTGATCCAAACCAAGCTCTTGACTCAAACTCTGAGACTAAAAGAAAATTTTTATTTTTTCACCAAGATATAGCTTTTGTAAGCATTTGTTGGGAATTCCCCACTTTTGTGAAAGCTTGCCTTGCAATTTGTATGTTAAAACTCCCACCCTCACGGGCTATTTATAGTGGCAAGAGAGAGAGATTGCTCTCCAATTTTAGATATAGTACTGAATATTTGGCCTTAGGGTGGAGCTCTCTCATGTGGCAAATCATAAGTTAAATAATAAACACATTATACTACACAAGTTCTTGAAATGAGTCACATGAACAGCAATTTTGATTCTATTTGAACCCTTATACTTAGTGCAGAGTTCTACACAAGTCATGAGCATCTGCATAGATCAACATCTGGCATATTAAACAAATCAAGCACTGACATTTTTGTCATATATGTACATTTATGCATTTGGACTTTGGATTGGTATATGATTCTAACATTCAGTTCATGTTCTGAATCCAAAAAAAAAATTCTAGAAAATAGATATGGATATGGATCTAACATTCAGATGAAAACCTAAATCTAGAGAAAGTTCTATAAAATGGGTTTTGGTTGTGCTAAGCGATTTGGATCAGAATACTAGATAAGAGATGTGGACAACAATAGTTCATGGATTTGAAAAAGTTGATAAAGAGTGACGCTCCAAATATTATAAACTTAGGTATATGGCATATAACCTAAGTGCAGGGTGACATTATTGAAGATGAAATAATATTTTTGCCCTTAGGCATAGTAAGAGGTTCAAAAGGAAATTAATATTTTACCTTTGGTTGTATATGGCAATCACTTGTTATGTATTTGAAATGAAAAAGGGGATTTCAAGCTGGAGCTCTAGAGATCTGAAAATGATAAACTTGATAAATTTAGGTATATATGACATATAATTTAAGTTTAGGTGGAAAATATGGATCAAAAGAAAATGATTGTTTTACCCTAGTTGTGATATTGGAACTTCGAAACAGGTTCAAATAATGAATCTGGTTCAAATTGAAGCTCTAGAAATCAAGGAAAGCAATAAACATAGTTTTATTAAGTTATAACTTAAGTTTACATGGGAAAATGTGATTGAACGTTATTGTTTTACCCTTGGAGCAGTTTTGGGCTCAAATAAGCACAAATCATAGATTTGAGTTGGATTAAAGTTCTAAAAATTAAAGAAACTCATAAACTAAAGTATATGTGGCATATGTTCTATACAAAAATATCTAAAAAAAAGTGACCATTTTTCCCTGGTGCATGTTTCTATAGCTCTAGGTGAGTTTGGTCGATCTATTTAAACCATCAAGTAGACCAACTTTGTTTAAAATTTTATTGAAAAATTCATTTTAGATTGTTCTAAAAAACTATTTTTGTAATCAGACGCAACACAAAATCCCAAATTATGAAGGGAAAGCCTGGGAGGGTTTGAAAAAGTAGGCTATCATTGAAATTTTCACTTGTGCAGCTAGGGGTGCTTAAATCAGCCACTCATTGACAAGCATATGCTGAAAGATGGAAAATTTTTTGTTTGATTTGGCTGAAATGAGATTGACAATGATTATAGAGCATAATAAGTACTGGGAATGAATTCCAAAACCTTGAGAACTAAATTGAAATCAAACTAGGATAAATAAACTTCTGGATTAAGGGAAGATAGATTTATACATGATGAACATGGTCATAGTTTGGTTTCTGCTCACTCCATCGTGTTGAGCTCAAATTCAGCTAATGCCTTGAAAGATAGAGACAGAGTGGGCTTCGAGACCCTCATAAATAAATTGAATGCAAACAAGGATGAATGAACTCAAACCAAACTATGGGAAGATAGATTTACACAAGACCTGAAACATCAAATTGAACTCAAATTTAGCTCACAACCTAAAAAGTAGGAGTGAGTGTGGTCTCTAGGACCTTTGTAATTGAATTGGATCCAAACAAGGATGAATGAACTCAAATTGAATTATGGGGAGATAGATTTATATTTAATAAATATGATCCTAGCTTCATTTCAACTCATTCCATCTGTTGATCTCAAAGCTCAAATTGAGCTTAACAGTTGAGAGAAAGATTCATTAAAATGTACAAGTTAGTCTAAGACTAAAATGTGAGGCTTGATAACTCAAAGTGAAATAACACTTTTTTATGTTAAGGTAAACCTATATTGATCTTGGTTGGACATAAGGAAATCAATTGAGCTAAAACTTTTAGTTTCAGGTTCTAGTGAGTTAGTTTCAGCTAGGGTGAACTGACACGAGTTGTTCAAAAAGGCTGGTGAGCTAACTCTACCTACTCCTAGAGGCTTACAAACCTAAGATTATCATATTTGAGTTTGTTATAAATCATTATCAGGGTTTCTAAGGTTTTCTAACATTCAAAGGCAAAATGGTCACCTGACATGCTACCAACAATCTCTGTGATCCTGGTATAGTTATCAAGTGTCTAAATAGGGCAGGTTAATTGTGAGTTTTCTATGGTCGACTCCTATAATTGAAATCCTTTGAAACTATAGCCACTCCAAATTTTTCATGTCAAAATGACTATTTTTACCCCTCATAAAAGGGATTTTAAATTGACTTTTGAAAAGGATTTCAAATGTAGGGGCTGTGAACTATAATAGAGTAAATCATAAACGCAATGTATCTTACACTAGGAACAACACCTAAAAATAACCATTTTACCCCTTCTCACCCCATTTTGTCCCATTTTCTTTAAATTTGTATAACATCTATAAAAATCCTAAGAATTATTTTACTCAAGTTCAATCAGAATTGTTTCAATCACTACAAGTCACTAGAAATCCTCAAAACAATTTTACTTACATTTGGTTAGAAATCCACGTCTAAAAATGACCTATTCCCCTCTATTTCTATCATTCCTTGTTATCAGAACACCTGTAGACCGGAGCAGACTCCTGATTTCCCCATTATCAACAAAGTATTTCTAGTTCCATTTCTAGTTTTCATGCATGAATTCTAGTGTTATAGCAACCATTTCTGGGAAATGGTCCCTAATGTTCTCAATTTCCACATTTCTGACCACCATTTTTGCCAAATTCAAGTGAGTTAGAAGTTAGCTACTTAGAATTGAACTCAATCAGGTTTGAACCTAGCTAAACCTATTTGACAAGAATTTAACCCAATTTTTACCTTGACCTAATTTGAATTACATCCAACCAAGTCTAGACCCATACGAAGCCCAGGTCAACCTCTTAAACCTTGATTCTGAGGCCACAAGACTCACATTGAGCCTAGCTTAGGCACCTAGATCTTGGATCCTCGATTCTACCCACCATATTAGAACTCAGATATGTAATCTACATTGATTTAGATCTAAATCTTAATTTCGGATCTCTAAATCTAAATTTCTCAATCCATATCTCAATCTAGACTTTTGATCCAAAATCCATATTGTAATATAAAATCATAATTTAGGTCCAAATTAATCTGGTGTAACACGTGTCAGCCAACTAACCTTTTAGATGGATGATAAATGTCACCCATCTAGCCTTTATACTATTGATCTAAATTCTAACTTTAGGATTTTGGCACTTGTCAAAAAATCCTAGGGACTCCATCTTACTTGGAACTCTCCTATTATATATAAATAGAAGCCACAGGGGTGGGGACATCTCATCTGAACCCTCTCAGATGCCTTTGATCTCAATTTAAGCACCAAGGTCGCATGTATGCTCTTGTTTTATACTTTGATTTTTTTTTTTTCTTTTTTTAGGTCTAAACATGTTTGAATCAATGGTTCACAAGCTTTTATGTCACTACGCTTGGGGCTTTTATGTGCTTTATAGATGTAACTTTTATGTCCAAATTAAAATCGGATCTATAGAAAATCTAGAATTCAGCTTGACTTTAGAAGGCTATATTTTTCTCTAGAGATTGTATTGATGATCCACAAATTCAACTTGTTTTCTCTAGATGTCTAATTTATCTTCCCCAAATTTCATCAAATTGTAAGCCCATTTGGTCCTATATTTGTTTTTTTTTTTTCAAAAGTCTATTTTCTACAACTTGCAAACTATAAAAATTGGATCCTAAAAACTGTTAACTTATGAACTCCATAACAAATTGGAGAACTCTGTTCTGTAAATGTTATAATCCATCTATACAGTTAGCGCCTCCTCACCAAAGTCAGCCAAGTCCAAGTTTATTTGACTAGTCATTTAAGTGATTTAGTCAAAATTGCTTTCTGCAGAATTGTATTTTTTGTCAACTTTGTGATGTCATTTCTCCCTCTCTGTTCAACCTTTTTTGAAACTTTCAATCCCTATTGATGATTCCTGTATACCAAGATTTTTTTTCCTCAATTTTCAGCCCAAAAGGATGAGCCTAAACTGATTGAATCCCATCATGAATTTACATGCTTGAGTCCTTTTTATGCAATTTTTATGAGTTTTAAATATCTGCTATAATCTTTTTGGACAATAAATTTTTTATTGGTGTTCTGATTTTATAAATTGTTGTGGATTCTTTGCTATGCAAAGAGTTTAACTATTAACTTTCATATGAATCCAAGTTGATTTGGCGTGGTTTTAGTTGGACCAAATGTGGATGTTTTATTTGTTTTGTAGGTTCTAGATATTTTGTCATATATCTGTCTAATCCGAAAGGGTATTTCAATTTTATAACTTGGAGTTCATTGTCCCATGTATACAGAGTCTTTTTACCAAATTTTGTAACAATCTAACGTGGTTAACTCAGTTTTTGAACCCATCAAAGCCACCGAGTCAAGTTGTCAAGTTTTTCAGATGGACAAATTTTCATAGCCGAGGTCCAATCTGATTTTATTATATGATATTGCTTTTCTGGTATTTTAAACATAGTTAGACTTCTCTAATGTCTTAACCCTAGTTTAATGGTCGTCAAGCTTGCAAATCATGGTTTAATGTACTGAATTATATTATTTTGTATTTTATCTCAATTTTATGTTCATTGTTTTTTACTCTGAATCTTCTAGTACTCTATTTGAGTTCAAATTTGCATTCAAATTCATTAAGAAAATTGAAGCGGACTCAGTTTTCAAAATCATGCATATTATATAGATGTGCTACGTTTTGTTTTGTAATGTTTGATATGCATTCATATAGTTTGCTTTCACCTTGCATCATGCATTCAATTTCAACTTTTTCACTTTGAATTAGGTTCACGTGAGAATTAGGTTAGGTTTATCAACCACATGTATGCGACAATAGTCTTTGCATACACTTGGTCCAAATTGACTTTTTCAAAAACATAGTTTTGAATTGGTCATCTTCAAATTTGAACCTGTTTTCTACAACCCTAGGTTTGGACATGATTGAAATCTAAACCATAAGATTAACATACCTAAACCCTACTAGGCTCACTCAATGCCTCCACTACGACATGAAATTGATCCCACTATCACAAACATATCCCTAACCCATGTTAACCATACTTAGGTTTATCCATGTTTTAATTTGAATCTAGATAGGTCGTGTGAACCTATAGTAGATCCAAACCAAAGCAATACAAATCAAATATTTGGTGATATAGATCTTGGTATTCAAAATTTGAACTCTGATTATATTTGGATATCACATTTGAGAGCTTTATATATAGATCATAACCCATTTGAACCCCTATTTCATATCTTATAGAGACTCTAATTTTTACTTGGATATTGGATATTATATCTAGAACTTTGGATTTCAGACCTCGTGGAATTATATCTTAATTTGAACTATGGATCTTATATCTACTTCATTTGAATCAAGAATTCATAAGCTTGGATTTCTGAATTGAACTCAGGTAGTAATTTTGAACTTGGATCCAAATCTCAAATTGGCTTATGAATTTGGATCCAACCTTAGTCGAACTTGGATCCAAGACCCAATTTCAAACATTTGTACTTGGATCTTCAATTAGATCATAAAATATAGATTTAGATCTCACTTGAATCAAATCTTGTACTCAAATCTCAATAATTTGGATTTCAAATCATAGACCCCTTTAGGTCTACATTACTTGAATCCTAGAAGCCAGATATCAACTATGTCTAGACCTATTTTGCATGCATTTTTATTATATCTATGACCCTTGCATGGATCGATGATGATATGGATCATGAACTATGTCCCTGGGTTCTAAAAGCATTTCATTTCATGCACTCCAATTTTTGAGGATCCACTTAGATTTTTCCAAAATTTCAATCTTTCCAAAGTTAGGACACATTCAACATTTAAGATATGGATGACAATCTAAACTTAGAATCTGGAATATTTAGTCAAGCCCTTGATCTGATTTCCATTGGTAAAGGTGCTAGGAATATTCAAAACTCATAACGATAGGTCAAGTCCCATTTCTCATTATTTCTTGCAAAAGAATGGAGATGAATAAGTTTTCAAAATTTTTTCATATGAACGAGCACATGTAAGACTGTGAAATTTCGCATGTAAACAAAAGCTCAGTTCAAATTCTTCTTGAAGAGGGCTAAAATAGTCACTCGGTCAGGGTGAAAAAATTGGGGTATTTACAAAAACCTGTTATGATCTCACCAAGAAGGTAAAGCAAATTGAGAGGGCCTTTAAAAATGGCTTTCTCAAGATGAAGACTGACTAGAATTCTTACAAGAGAGATGATAGAAGGGAGCCAGTCAAATGACAAGTGAATACACTCTTTGCTGCAAAAGTGAATACCACGCATACCAGTGGTCTGCAAGCCATAGGCATGGCAGACCAGGAACAAGAATAAGGACAAGGGGAACCTGGAAAAGCCTCATTGTTTGGAGCTGATGAAGAAAAACATGCAGGGGTACTGGGAGATAGAAAGTTTATCCCCATTGAATAGTAAAAAAGGAGGAATTGTTGAAGATGTTCTGATCCCAGAATCTGCCCAAGCTACTGAAGGTCATAGATCCTCCAGAAATGAAAGGTAAGCATAGAGATCACTTATGTAAGTTTCACAGAGCTACCGGTCACAGCACAAATGTTTGCATTCCTCTAAAACATATAATACATTATTGCATTGACAAGAAACTATTAGTGGAAGGGGCCATTGCATTGACAAGAAACTATTAGTGGAAGGGGCCACCTCGGAAGTGATGACAGATTCATTCCTAAGCCACGAGAAGCAAAGGGGGATGCATAGTGCATAATTGTCTTGTCCTCATTTTTCTTGTTTTGTTCCCCAATAATTGCAGGGATGGCACAGGTCTCCTCCTTTTTCTCTAGAATCAACAAAGTTTAATTTTTGGCCCACCATTGTCTCTTTCTCTCCCTCTTTTTCTTATAATGGGCAGACTTATTTTGTCTTCATGATCCATGCATTTCCTATTTTGCCTCAAACTAGAGCTTCTTCCTTTTGGAAAGCTAGGTAACAATGGTGGCCATGGAAGGGATTTTAAAATGCTTCTTTAGGAAGACATGTTGATATTTTGCTAAAATATATAATAAAATGATCTTGAACTTTTCAAATCTTGAAGTAAGGTAGAGAGAACACGGGGACGTTCAGAGTCTTGGAATTTTTAAAGCATTTCAAACTTTTAGAAATTCTGAGCTTTTTAGAGCCATCAAAATCTAGAACCTTGAAAATACTAAATTTCACTATTTCAGAGCCTTCACAACTTTTTGGAGCTGCTGAAACTTTGAACCATCAAGCATTAGAACTTTTAAAATTTGGAACTCCAGAACTTATCAAATTGTAGAACTTTCAAAGAGCCCACCCTAGCCAATGAGACTCCTTGGAAATTTATAAGTACTTTTGAACTCATAGCTTTGATATACAAAGATTTAGAACTTGTAGTTTCAAGCACACAAAACGTTTGGATCTTCAAGTGCTCAAAACTCACATTTTCTTATGTACAGGACTTTCAAAATTCGTGATATAAAAATTCACACATTGCACATAGAATTCATGCTTCGGCATACATAGGTCACACTTTTAATGCATAGAAACTATGTTTTTGGTGCTCGAAACTCGTTCATTTGTGCACAAAAACCCTTTGCAATACAAAAAACCAGTACACATGTGCACATAACTCTTGCTTTCCACCCACACAAATCCCACATTTGTGCATAGAACTTGTGCCCTTGGTGCACATAACTTGTATAGTATATGCACAACTCGTATCTCTAATGCCCTCTTGGAACTTGTATTACATTAGACTAAACTCCCAATATAAGGCCCCAAACTGTGTTTCGTGCAACAAGATCATGTCACCGAACATTTGATAGTAAAGCATTATGCAAATTTGGAACCAAGTATCCCAAAGGAGAACTTGTTTATGAAATTTTAATATCCTTCAATGAGAATAGCAATTTTTAATCATTGCTTCATGGAATTCGAGGAACAAGGATCTCTATAAAACCATGGCATGAACTAAGACTCAATGATACTGAGAGAACAGAAATTTAGGAAATATGATTGAACTTGATGGTTGAAGGCACACAAAAATATAATGGAGTTTGTACAAGAATGGCAATGTAAACTAGTTCAAGATAGTAAAGCATGGACACTACAAAATGAACATAGAGCTATGGGCTCGAGGCAAGCATAATTGTGCCTTTGGGTCAATACTCAAGAGTACCAGGTAGGTGTAAAACTTGATTTGCGTCCATTCTATGAAGTTATGTGATCTATGAACATTTATCTAGTTCTCTCTTAAAGTCTTCTTGACTCGAGTAAGTAAGTCTGAGGGTTGTTCTGCACTTGATAACTTATGGCCAACTAATCTAAGTGCTACTAATCCAGAACTCGCTATAAGAGTTCAATAAAACAACCCGATAAACATAACATTGCACGTGACCACCAAAGTGATGGGAAACTATAGTAGCCTGTGGGCTAGTGAGGAATTTCTCCTAGAGGATCAGCCTAGCAAAAGAAAAGAGCAATAGCCAAAGTGGCCAAAACAAAGAAATAAAGAATGTCAGCTTGAGAGGCAAGAACTATTCAGATTGGAAGCTCCTCTACAGATGACATGAATTAGGTTTGGAGATCACTAGGTTAACAATTGCTCCTTTACAACTCTCTCTATGAAGTGAAAAAGCATATTTTTCAAAAGTTCATGAAATGTAAGTTCATGAAATGACAATGAAGAGGAGCTTGCTTCAAAAGCCATAAACTATAGTTAGAGGGCACTCTAACTCTTAGAGATGTTAAAAGATCAAGACAGGTCTCTAGCGGGATATTAAGTTTAAAATGAGCATAACTTTGTTGTAAAATATTGAACTTCCACAAGAACTTGTCATATACCAGCACACAATGTTTAGGACTCGTTCTATACTGAAACAAATAGTTTAAAGATTGTCCTTCTGGGACGCATAATGAGCTTTTTCACAATGTTGGCCCAGATCGCAAAATGGGGCATCTTTTATTTGACCAATGTCTTGACAAGGAATTTTTTATAATATTTTTCTAGTTCCATACTGGGGCATCTTTATTTTCAATAGCACTAAAGATTTTGTTCTTAAACTTTCACAAGTCCTAATAAATTGTGGTTTTCATGAACCAATAGTGTTTCCCTATATTGGGGGATTTTATTTAAACTTTTCAAAATAATTGGTGTGTTTTGTCTTTGGCAGTAAACACAATAGCAAGGAGAGGCATATGTAAACATCTCAAATTTTCATAGCTAATTTACCATGTTATCCCTCATAAATGTATTTGAACTCGCTTTTTGTAAGGGTTTTCAAAAGTAGGGGCTATGAACTACACCACAGCAAATCATAATACCAGGATTCAAATCACTGTGGTTGTCACTACCAGAAAAATGTTCATTTTCCCTTGATTTTTCACATTTTATCTCATTCTCATAGAATAACTATAGTAAATCTTGAGAATTGTTCCATTTTCACAAGTCATCAGGAGTCAACAAACAGGTTTACTAATACTAACCCAAATTCAGTCAAATGGTCCTAAAACAGCCCATTTCTTTTTTTTTTTAATCCAACCATTTCTTGTCATCACAATACTTGCAAACCTAAATAGATCCATGATAGGATATCCTTAGTGTCAATAGAGTATTTCCACCTCCATTTCCAGTTTTCAAGGCCAAAGTCCAGTGTTAGAGTATTCATTTATATAAAACAACATATTAGTTCCCTCATTTCTACATGTTTGGTCATCATTTCTATCTGATTCGAGTGCACAACCTGAACTGACCTAGGATCATACTCTTTAGTGCTAGATCTAAATATTTCTGTTTTTACCTCAAAATAAGAATAGTTATAGTTTCTCTATCACTCATCATGATCACTAGTAACTTTTGTGAGAGATCTAGAATGCCAATTTTCAATTTGATTGCAAAAACGTATTCAAGAACATCAATGAGAGTATTGGTTTGCTTAGTTTTCACAAACAAACCTAGAACCTCATTTTTCCTTTTCCCCACCTTTTGCCTAGTCAATTTTCATACATGTGGTTTTAGAAAAAACTTGATTTTGGATGGGTTAATGGGGAAATTTGCTACCCCCTAATCTGAACCCAATCTAGGACCCAATTTTGTGAGACTACCTACCCTGGATCATAGATCATAGGGGCATGGGTAAAATTGTTTAATTTTTATATATGTCTTACTTTGGTATAAACCTAAGTATGAAGCCACATGAACCTAACTTAGGGGTATACTTGCACCATATGGACCCACTAGGCTCACATCACGTGTATTTCGACCAAGATCAAGCCCAGATCCATCTCTTGAAAATTGATTTTGCACCTACAGGAGCTAGACTAAGTCAAGTTTAGGGGCCTAAATCTCATATCCTCAATTCAAAACTAATTGTCAGAGCTTAGATCTGTAATATGTCTTGATTCATATTTAAATATTAATTCCATATCTTTTGATCTAATCCAAATTTTCTTTCAAATCCATATGGAAATTTGAATATGCATTTGAGTCCAGGGATTAGATGTCAATTAACCGAGTGTTGACACATGTCAACCATCTAATCTTTTAGATGGAGGTCACCTGTTAGTCATCTAATCACTCATCAAGAGGACACTTGGAGCAAATCTGTATTTTAGAACTTTCTAGGAGACACGTTTTAGGATTTCAAACTTTTTGCACTTGGGACATGTGTCACAATTTTAATGTTTTATAATTCTCTAAGGATCCTGAGCCACCTAGAGAGGACACAAGTCAAAATATGAGCAAGGAAGCTCTTCCACCGTCACATTTGGTAATTTCAAAAATTTCAAATAGATACTTTTTGATAACTATAAATAAAGGCCTTTGTTGGACATCCCTTCATATTTTCTTGTGTTGCTTTGTGCATAGGTATGACACCCTTCTCCTTTCTGTTGTTTTATTTCATTTCGATGAGATCTTTCTTCCTTTGTTTTGTGCACAGGTCTTTGGAGGAGTTCAAGTTCTAACATGAGAAGAAAAAGAACTTGAAGAAGAAGAAGTAGAGAAGAGCTTGAAGAATAAGAGGAAGCAAGGTAAGTTCAGTTGTCTCTCTTTTTCTCTATCTCTCACATGAATTCCTGGTTTACTTTCCCTCTAGTCCTTTCCTTCCTCATGTCTCCTCTTTTTCCACATGAAGCACTCCATAGAGGCTTCATATATAGTTGTCTCTCTTCCTTTCTTATTCTCTTTTGTTTCCGTCGTTATGTATGTGTTAGTTGTCTTTGTTTTGATCTATTGTGTGTAGATTATGATCATTGATTATAGTGTTGCATGATAATTGTCTAAGAATTCAAGCATGCACCTTAGCTATTCTTTTGATTTTCTTATATTTCATCCATGTTACCCTAAATTTTATGTGTGTGCACACATGGTTTTTGTTATTTTATTCATTTTAGGTTTAAACATGATTAAATTAGAAATTTGTAAGTTATTGTGTCATTGCTTTTGAATTTTCAATTTTTTTGTCATACGGATATAGTTTTTTGAGTTCATGCAAAATTCAAAACTACAGAAAATCTAGAATTTTGTATGTCTTCGGATCGCTATATATCTCAAACTAAAAATAGTAGCAATGATGAGTAAAGAAATCTTGTTTCTTATATATATCTACTATGTTATCCTCAAGTTTTATCAAATTCCAAGTCTGTTTGACCCCTACATTGGAAGCCTTCTTCAGTGATTGGTTTATGAAATTTGCCTAGATTGTAAACTCTATTATGCTTGTTCGAGAGCTCTAATTCATATTTTGTAAGAGCCAGAAGCTAGATTTATATATCTGCTTTCTTCCCATCATTGTTAGCCAAACCTAACTTGATTTGACCAGTTGTTTGATCGATTTAGTTGGAACATATTCCTATTGCAGTTTTAAGCAAACTTATGTTTCCCCTAACTTTCTTATATTATATATCTTCTTTACAATTTGTGAATTATCAAAACTTTAAGTTGTTATTTCACTGCAATACCTTAAATTTTCAGTCCAAAAAGACACTTGTTTCCTAACCAAATGTTGCAGTGAAGTAGGGCACTTAACTTGTTCTGTAGTTTTCTAGGCAATTGTGTTTCTGCACTATCTTCTTCAAACCATAACTTTGTGATACATGTTTATTGTCCAATTTTGTAAGTTGATTTTGACTCTTTGTTATAAGGAGAGTCTACAAACTAATTTTCAGATTGATCTAAGTTGATTTGGCATGGTTTTGATCAGACCAAATATGACCAGTTAACTAGTTTTACATATTCTATTTTATGCAATTTTAAATTTGCAATATGTTTTTGGTCCTATATCTTTCAAATTTCAAAAGATTTTTCAAGTCTACTATTTAGTTGTGTAGAGAGCCTTTTTCTCAAATTTTGCGTCAATCTAACATCATTAACCTTATTTTTAAACTCCTTGAATTTGGCATGCAAGTTAAGTTTGTTGCTTTTCGAACTTGAAAGAATTTTCATGTTCTAACTTGTTATCTTAGGTCATATCTGGTTCTAACCTATAGTTTTCATTTCTTCCCATGTCAATTATGTGTTTAGGGTGCTTTGTGAAGTTCAATTGTTAAGCTGATCTAACCCCAACCCAAAAGCTTTTGAGGATCAGCTCATATCGGGTCAATTTGGCATGCAATGTCTCATACAAAGGTAATTTCGGAACTCAACAAAGAGGTGACCAGCTAGCATACTGCACTCTAGATCGAGCCCATTAGAATTATGTTGCACCTTAGCTAGGTCACAGACCTAGCAAGAACCAACTAATCTGTAATGGATTACTTTTTTGCCCAAGTACTCTCTTATTGCAATCGATCATTTGGAGGCATCTGAAATTCTTTCCTCAAGAAGACAATATTGGCCTGTGAAACCTGCGATTAAGACTTTGCTAGCATATCCCAAAGCTCCTTCCCAATACATGATGCTGAAACTTCTACTAATACCTCCTGAGAGAGAATGGAAGTAATATAGGCAAGAATCAGTTGATCTCTTTTCTCACAGTTGTCATACTCAGGGTTCTTGTGAAACATATAGACGTCTTCTCTTTCTTATCCTTGCCCTCATGTGAGATAAACTCTAGCAGGGCTGGCTTGCTTCCATCCAGATGATCAAGAAGACCCTAGCTCTAAAAGAAATACACTACTTGTTTTCTCCAAATCAAGTACTTCAAACTATTATGTTTCTCAGATACCAAGTGAGTCAAAAAGATAGAAGGATTGCCTGATTGTGAATTGGAGGAATCCAAAGTGAGCCAATATGTAAGAAGAACTCAAGATTAGACACTTAACCAATAGCAAAAGATTGAAGAAAACACCTTCATATAGATAATATAACTAAGCTCAGCACAATGAAGGCTCGATCCCTTCTTTAACTCTTTTTTTGGGGAATGAATGAAACTGAAGGAAACTCATAACAAAGAGTCATGTTTTGAACAGGTAGCTATTTATAAATGAGGCTTTCTATAACTACTACTAGTTAAAGACACAAGAAAATATCAAGATATGGCACACAGACGAGAAATGAGAAACTGAAGAATAGGAAAACCCATTGTGTAAAAAGTGAATATGAGTAAGGATGATGTCAAGGATAGGAAAACTAGAATAATGCTTACATGAGGGACAATGATAGAAGCAGAGTAAACAAAAAAAAAAAAAAACAGAAGTGGCAAAAAGAAATGACCAAGACGGATTGATGTCAAGGGCAATTTGACTGAACCAAAAAACGATGTCTGAAAGAAAGTACAATCAATGCAATGACAAAAGGAAATGTAGCAGAAAATCGCGACATGAAATTGAGATAGAACAGAAAAGGGAAGAACGTAGAGAATTAAATATATTGAAATGCAAGAATAGAGAAATAGGCAACAGAAAATCACGACTGAAAAGTTTAAGACAAAAGCAAAGACTATGGGATTTAAGATAGAGAAATGAAAAACATAGAAGACTTAATTTGATCAGTGTCATTAACTTGTGGAGCGAGAATCTTCAAGTCACACCTTCCGGAAAAGTGTTATCCTGGTGTGTAACACCGCTTTGCTGCGAAAAGGGCTGGGGACAGTGGGTCTCTGACAACAGGACAATGGGTGTACGACAATGGCCTCCCATGCACCGGCGGGACTCTTGGTCTCTCGTCTGACCGTCGGAGTCGCAGACAAGACCCTCCCTGATTGGGGCGTCTTTCTACAACATCTCAATGATGGTTGTCATGCACACGCAATGAGAGAAAAGGAGTCATTTTTACAAACACCCAATGTTGTAAGAAGCTTCTTACCCAAAAAAAACTGACTCTAAGGCATTTAAAAAAAAAAACACCTTGAGGCAGGGCTGTGAGGCGCACGTGTCCCTAAAGCATGCGCTTTATTTGGTAGAGGTGTACACCTCCATATGTGGTATGTTCAATGCTTGAGGCATACGCCTCAAGGACATTTAGTTTTTTTAATTAAAAAATTTAAAATTAAATAAAAATGGTCAAGCTTCACATATAGCCCTAATTAACCAAGTTTGCATCCCTAAATCCCCTATTCTCAATCCAAATCACATGTGAAATTCAACCATTGTTGTTGCATGCTGTGAAATTGCTAGAGGCTTGAGGAAGCTTGGAGCCATTGCCCAACATCAAGAATCCTTTGCAACCGTAAGTCTCTTTGAATCTCTTTCTCTCCATGGATGATATGTCTCCAAGGCTGACACCAAACATAGATCGTCACTTTTCTCTCTTTATCTCAATCTCTGTCCATGGCTGGTGTTGGCCATGATGACCCTCTCGCACTCTCAGCTCTCTGGCGGCCAGAGTTGTTGTCCTTTGCCGCTCTATTGCTAAGTGACTAGTTGCTTCCAAACTGTGAAGAAATTTTATAATGAAATGAAAATGAGTTTTCCGTCATTAACTTGTGGAGCAAAATGGTATCTGAATTTGTGTGGTTTGCAAATTAGTACTGATCTACATATCTTGGGTGTATTTCCTTCTTCTTTATTCTAGCTCTATCTTTCCCTCTCTCTCCTTGGATTTTTTTTTTTTGTTTCAATTAAGTTGCTGTATAGTGATTGGGTGTGAACGACAACTGTGTAGAATATACATTGTCAAGGGCATCGGTTGAGGGAAACTCTGGCGCCTCTTGGATACCACTGAGCTCTAAATTTATCATTAAAAAGAAATTAAAGAATGTTGAAGGCCGATGCTATGGTGAAGTTGTTATTGGTGGTATATGGGATCACTGTGCATACTTCTTGAGGTTGGCTACGTATGTTTTAAGCCGAAAAGAGTTGTTTTTAACTGCCAATGTAACTTTCAAAATTGTGTTTTTTTTTTCTGGTTTTTTGTTTTTGCCTTCTCTTCCCCTTTTGTATATACGTTGCCCCCTTTCTTGTATATGTCACCAAGCGTTGGTGGTATTTGAGGGTTGCATGCTTCGATGTTGTGCAACCCCTGGAGAATAAGTCATTGAATGCCAGTCTCCCACATGGCAAGCCATGTTTTGGGTTTTGTTCATAGCCAACATCAGCACAACTCCCAGTCTCCCACATGGTAAGCCTTATGCTAGCTTCAGTTGGACTCTAGTCAGGTCTTGGGTTTTGTTTATAGCCAATTTTTAATTTTTATGGGAATCTACACCCAAATCTAAATGGTATTATACTATTATTTAAACAAAAGTTCTGATCCATTACCAACAAGATCAAGCAAATTTAATTCCTTGTTATCAAGCAATGTAATAGAGAAAGTGTTTGGCAGCATGTTCAATTGATAATTGCAGGCGTTCCCTTTCGAAAATGACCCCATATATATATATATATATATATATATATATATATATATATATATATATATATATATATATATATATATGTGTGTGTGTGTGTGTGTGCGTGTGTGTGTGTGTATATATATATATATATATATATATATTCAGTCAATTACGCAAGCACTCTTTGTACTATGTATGTCATGACATTGTATTTTTTTGGATTTACAAATTATTATTGTTTGCATATGTTGTGTATTGTTTTTTATTGATATGCTTAGTATTGTAGTCATTTTTTACAGTTTTGTTATTATTTTTATAAATATTATATAATTCACAAATTTGTCCGTGAAGCTTACGCTTTAATTAACGCCTCACCTTGCCTCGCCTTATGAGAGGCTCAACGCCTCTCCTCGCCTTCTCGCCTTTTATAACATTGCAAATACCCAAAATTTTCCTCCCAATCTCGTCATTTTTGGAGGGATTCCTAATGACTTCTGGGCATTTGGTCGGGCCTGGGTCAGCTCAAGCCTGAAACTCCAGCCATGGCGTGGGCTTGATACGATACTCGAGTCGGGCCCGGCCTGATTAAACTAGAAAATATTTTTAATTCTTATTAAATCAAAATAATAAGTTTTTTAAAAAAATTGTTAATCGGGCCGAATCAAGCCCCATTGGGCTAATCGAGGCCAGCTTTTTCAAGCCCAATCCTGGGCCCGATCGAGCTGGGTACCGAATACCCAAGCCCGTTATCCAAGCTTATTTTGCTTCCCTTCCTTTCCTTCCCTATCCAACCAATCTTTTTTTTATCATCCTTCTATTTCCCTCCATCCAAACACTTTCTTTAGTTAATAGTTAATACACATTCTTTAGTTGATACACACAGCATTGGTTGAAATGAGATAAGCGGTCTACTACTGTGGAACCGTAGCCTTCTCCAAACTACAGGCATACCCTAATCTTGATTATACTTTAATGATGTCCTTTGCCAAAATACAACAGTATTTAAGCTGAAATAACAAAACATGCCATTGCCAGGCTTAAAAGTGGACGACTTTATTATAGTAGCACATTGTAACTGGATATGGACCTAATATATGGCCGATTGATATGTTTTTCATTTAGTCCATAGCTTCTAGCCAGAGTTAGCAAGCCAAGAGAGCGTAATAAAAGAGAAACACATAATTATTTATATAGTTAATACATGGGTTTGTCAATGCCCAGTTGTTTCATCAACTTTGATTTTTTTTGCACATCTTCGTGTTTTTTCCTTTACTTTTTTTTTTTATTACTCCTTTTGTTTTGCTTTATTGGGTTTTCATAGAACAGTGTCAGGACCTTTTACGGTAAAAAAAAAACTGAAACATGTTCAAAACTTGAACCTAATCCTTAAAAACAACCGGACCACCACCCATCAAAATAACTGGCCTTCGTTTTTTCGACATATGTTTTAACTGCTGGCCGTTTCTACTTCAAATGTCCACAAATCTCACTATTAAACTAGTAATATTAAATGGAAAAATAAATAATTAAAAAAATTTATCCACAAAATTGTCCCGCAACTTAACGTCTTGGTTTGGAAAGGGGGAAAGAGAGAGGAGAGAGAGGAAGGGCAACGGGAGATGGGGCAGGGAGTCGATCAATCTTGTGCGACAAAGAGAGAAAATCTTCCTTCTAGTACCTTTGATCCCAGCCGTTGTAAGTTGTTCCTTCCTTCTTCCTCCTTCTGCTCCTTTTTCTGTTTCCTCGCTCATGGATGCGCGATACACGTTTAGTTAATTTCGAGACGGGGTTTCTAGGGCTTGAGTTCTTTCGATTTCTTTGTTCATATGTTTCACGTTCATCGAGAACTCGAGCCATGTCATGTTTTTTCGGGATTTGCATTTTCTTGTGGATAAGCCCTTACGTCGGACTGCTCTGTTGTGATCTTTCTTGTTTCTACACGTCCTTTATGCTGGCAGTTCACGGTTGTGACTTTGATAATGTCTTTTGAGATTATCGTTTCTCTGTTCATTCCTCCTCTTATATTCCACCTTGTTTCCTTTTTTTTTTTTTTGTCTCCTTTTGTCAAGGGCGCGCACTTGTAAGCTTGTCAATTTTGGGTCCATGAAATTGATGCTTTGTTTTGTACTTCTACAGTGGGCTGGAATGGCGAAACTCTTTGGGACTGTAACATCTTCTTAGGTTTTATAGTTGGGTGTGGCTCTAGATCGTTGTGATGGTTAATGCCTGCAAGTTGTTGCATGTTTTCCAGCAATCATATGATTTTGGTGGATTAATGTAGGCAGCTTAGCTTACAGAGATCAAGCGAAAAGTCATGTTTCTCAGCTTCTGCATGCAAATTAAGTAATTTCAAACACTTTTTCTTTCCATAGTTAACTGATTGGAAACATGTGCACGTCTATGGATGTGCTAAACTATAACAGGTTTTCTATAGATAGGTTTCAAATGTATCAAATATAAAAGTGCAAAGCGAGGCTGAAATTTAAAGTTTAACCTACCAAAACAATAATACAAAGACATGGCATTCAGAAAAAAGTATGTTCATAGTCTCATCACATGTGACTTGTCATGTCATCTCCAATGATTGGCATGTTAGAGTAACTTGGACTTTTCAAAAAATGACTTGAAATGTCTATATTAGCATAAATATGTTGCCCAAAACAACATTTGTTCTCCTGTACCATTTTATTGATTGACATGCTCTCTCTCTCTCTCTCTCTCTCTCTCTCTATCTATCTATCTATTGGTGACTATTAAATTACATTAGTCTATCTCAACCATTTGAAGTTGCAATCCTGGCTCGTTTCAAATTTATTCTTCATCTCAATCTCTTGATTAAAAGTACTAGGTGAAGTGGGCCATCTAAAACCATAAGCAGTCCTAGATGGTCTTTGTTGGTTTCAAAATAGAAAAGGACAGCAGTAGAAAAAATAAGTGCAAGCTTAAGGATAAAGTGTGACCACGGTTGTGTATTATCATGGTCATATTTTATCCTTAATCTTTTTTCTTTTGCCTTACTTTTCTATTTTGAAACCAACAAAGACTATCTAGGACTGCTTAACATTTGAGATGGTTCACTTCCTAGGCGCTACTTTTAAATTTTTAATTAGGAGATGGAGATGAAAATAAAAACGAGTCAGTACTGCAACTTGGAATGGTTGGGATCCACTAATGTAATTTAAATTAGTATTTGTATGTGCAAAAAAATGGGCCAAGTCAATACCTTTTTGTTCAACTTTTCATGTAACTAATTCTCATTGGCACATGTCCATGGATTGTCTCCCGAACCTCTAATTTCCATATAAAGGCCACAACAAACAAACAAACCCTCTCTAATGTCTATTATGTTCAAACATATATTTCTTATGCAAAATTGCTCTATCAGTCTGTTACGAAAGAAAAGGTATCACTATAGCCTATAGGAATATGTGCATTTCCAACATGAGTGATGGGATGACATAAGCCATCACTTGTGACTGTATTGTCTTTGCTAAAATATGGGGGTAAATTAGACAACTTACATGCATTTCTTGTCACAAAAATGGCCACCCTTGGATTCATGTACATTCTTCCTGCTCATTTTGTTTGATTGCCATTTAAGAAACGGCAGCCAATAACAACTATGTCTATCACCAATCAGTTTCAACCTTTCAACTTCCTGGTTGTTTTTTGCTTTGTTCCTTTTTTCTTTATTTTGGTGGCTGTTAAACTAATGATATTCTTTGATATGCCCTTTCTATTGCACCAAAAACATGTAGAGACCCTTTTCTGATTTCCTACTTTAAAGCCCCATGGAATGTTTGGAGTAGGCATTATACCTCAATCCCCTTGTCAAAAATGCTCTTGTCCTCTGCTATCTTGATATCCTCCATTTTCATGACCATAACTTCAAAACTCTCCTTGGGCAAGACAGATTTTGGATTGCATGTTCACCGCTTCCTGATAGTGCTTCATGCTCATCTTATGCTCCCTATGCTTGGATTGGAGCTCTTCAAAGTTGGGTAATACTAGTAAGCAAACATTTAAAAATTCGCTGAGTCAACCCGGTGACTTAGGTGGCTTCCCTCGGCTCGGCCCCGTATCGGGTGGACTATAAACCCAAAATAGAAATCCAGCTAAAAGTGGAGTTCCCATGCAATTAGGTCTTAATTTCAGATCTGCTAGTATTGCAGCAACGACCACAAAGAATACAAAGCTTGAACTCTAAAGAACAAGAGAGTAACTAAAACAGTGTTGTACATATCGTACAATACGGGGCCGTATCGTACAATACATGTTATATCGTTTGCAAAATACGATACGATACACCCCCTGTATCGTAAATAGGAGTGTATCATGTCTGTATCGTATGATACGTAAGATACAGGCCCCCGTATCGTACGATACGGTGCGATACACCCCGTATCATACGATGCGGGATGATTTCAAAAAAGGAGGGCTCAAATCCCCCTTTTTCGAGTTTTCTTTATAAAAACCCACCCCTTCTTTATTTCTAACCTAGAGATTGTGCCGTTGATTTCCATCGCTAAAATCATCGATTTTCAAAATGAAATCATCGATTAAACCATGGATTTGTGCGTGGGTGGCTGATTCCCGTTGGGAGGAAAGTGGTTTGTTTTAAATCGTGAAGATGAAGATGAAGAAGAAGATGGAGATGAGGATGAGAATGAATATGATGGAGATTATGAATGAGAGTCAAGAGTGCTTTCATTGTGTATGTATTGACATTGAACATTTTCACAATTTCATTATCATCTTGTGATGTAATACAACATCTAAAACTTGTTTTTTGATGTGGTATCACATAGACTTATGAACCTTAATACCTTATGACTAATGAATCTATGGTTATGAAATTATGAAATACGTTATGTAATTGTTGACTTGTGCTTTCTATATTGGTATTGTTATGAATTTTGATGTTTACGAATGATGAATCGTAACTTTATAGCAATAATAAGTCTATCATTCTGTAAAACATGTTTTTTATGAAGAACATATTATTCTTGTTTTTCACTGATTTTTTATGAATTTTATGAATTTTTTGCCTATTTTTTCTAATTTATTAAAAAAATTTACGATACAACATATCTTAAAGCCGGAACGATACGGCTTACGATATGCTTTTTACAACATTGACTAAAAGAAAAGGATGTAACCATAACTAAGATTACAACAAACAAGATAAAGTACATAACCGGCCTCACTTTTGACTCACTTGTGGGGGTTAAAACAGAAAATAACAGATTACAAGGAGGAGGAAGAAAACAGGCTTTGACTAGAATAAGGAGATAAAAAACTCATGTATTTTAACACTCCCTTAAACATGGCATGATAAAGTGATATCATACCAAGTTTGCCAACAAATTTCCTGAACTTTGATGATGTCAAACTCATTGTAAACATATCAGCAAGTTTATCTTTAGTCCTTATGTGCTCAAGAGATATTAGTCATTCTTCATATGCCTTCCTTGTAAAGTGTCAATCAATTTCAATATGCTTTGTTCTTTCATGAAATTCTGGATTTTGGCAATATGAATTGCATCCATGTTGTCACAAATTAGCCTGGTTTTATTAACAACTGGAATTCCGATTCCATTTAGCCACCATCTTATCCACATTATTTCAGTTGTAGTTTGGGCCATAGCCTTATATTCAGCTTCAGCTATAGACAAAGCTACTTTGTATTGTTTCTGACATTAAAAAAATGAAAAAAACCCATTAAAAACGTGGTATGAGTGCGACAAGGGTAAACATATAGAAGTGTGCATATTTGTGAAGAATGGTTCTTGTTAGTGTAAGCCATCTTTGGAAGTGGATAAAAGAGAAAATTTTAAAGGTTAAAAGAAAGAAATGGTAAAACCCTGAGTATATATTTCTCCCTTTCCTCGAGGTTCTTGTTAATCTCCTCCTCCCATCACCAAGTCAGGTGTGTCTGTATGTTTTTTTCTCCTTCTAGGCTTCTACCTTGTCTTCCTCTTTCCCCCTCCTATTCCTCATTTTTCTCCTCCTCTACGTTGAACCTGCATCTGTCACATTGATGCTGGTGAAGCAGCCTAAGTGCTGCATCCATGTGAGGTGGATTGATCCTTGCTGCCTTGGCACTTATGTGACATAGGCCAGTATGATCCAATTCACTCATTTTTAGTTGCCTTTGGTGATGATTCATTAATTCATTTCTTTGAAGATTTTGTCTTATTTGTGGAGCATCTATGACGTGTGCTTGCATAAAATGGGCTAGGATATGTCATTTCAGTGTAAGCCTACTTTGTTTACCTTCATCTGCGGTGGACTTCCATGTATGATCCTATCCAGTTGCTCGTGCATTTATGTAAAAATACTTTTCTAATTTGGCAGCCACATTTTGCTATTTAAAGTGCCCTTGCATACTGATAGAATTTTCATTCTGAAGTGATAAGTGTTATGAGGAGGAAGGCCTTGATAAAGGATCTGGCTGCTGCATACCAGGCCAAGTGTCTCACTTCATGCCAACAGTTTCTGGAACTACAAAGAAAATGGGAGGAGGTTGGCTTTTCATACTTCTTCCCATTCTGTTGTGGCATGCTAGGGCATGTTGAAGTGCATAAACATAATTTTCCTTTTACGAGCAAAATTTGTATAAGATAGGTCAAATGTGTTCGAAGTGATAGTTGGCTAGAAAGATTGTTCAAGTAATCTCTTCTTTCTTTTCCATCCGTATCCAAGAATGTAATGGTTATATGAACCCTTCCAGCTTGTAGATTCTCCTTTTATAAAATGTCTTCCCCAGGCTCTTGTGCTGAGTTGCGTGCAAAAACTGGTTTTTATAGTTCTCCAAATTCTTACAGAGACATTGTGAATCCTATGGTTCTGGGAGGTACTTCTCAGTTCTCGTAAGGAAACTTGGTTCCTCTGTATGTCTTGATACTATTCAGTGAGGAAGTTTTAGTGGTCCGGTCACAACTGACTTATGCTCAAAAGTTAGTGCCAGTGAATTACTGATAGTTGAGGGAAAAATTAGTGCCTTATCATGTTGATAATTTGATATGATTACGGATGTCTTGGATACCCTTTTAAGTATGTCTGTGCAATTCTTCAAAGGTGCGGTCATTGAGTACATCCTTGCACTCTTTAAATCAGGTATTGAGTGTGTAGATGAAACATGTTTTGTTCTTTGTTATATGTATAGCCAGGGTTCCAAAAGAGTGCACAAGTAATTTTGTTCTAACGATTGAATCTTCCATCTGTCCATCATAAGTAGGAACACTGTACGTATCTCCATTATCCAGGAGTCGTCTCTCTCAATAAATTGAACTTTTACTGCTTTTGCAAACTTGAGGAAAAGTGTCCTTGCCGATTGTTTTTTTGACTGGTGGTGAATTTCCACTAGATTTTCTAGTCTGTTGTAGATAATGTTGTCGAATATGTAAATCTGGTGACTTGATTGATGGGATGTAAAGAAAATAAAAATGGTTTTAGTATAATACTTTCTTTATGCTTTGAATTTCTGTTTTTTTAGAATGGTTGGTTGACTGAATTTTCACTTGTAATTTGTAGCCAAATAGTGGGAATAAGACACTGGAAGAGATGAGGAGAGAACTGATGAGGCAGCCCAAACGTCTGAAAAAGACCTACTAGTGCATTTGCAGGTGGGCATCTGATATATCAGCATACATCCTTATATGTATTATGTGTACAAGGACATTGAAAATAAATTGTACCTTTCACTTTGTGTGCCTATTGTGCCTACATATATATCTTAGATAGAGTCAAGCTACTCGCACACCATCGAGACTAGCTTGACTACCTGTAATAACGAACTTAACGGATAATAACTATATGTAGGTTCCGGACAACTAGGTCAGGGACAAAAGCCAGACTGCTTAAATTAAACAATTAAAACATTCTTGTTTTGCAATCTAACTTTACATATATGATCTCAAGAATAAGTTGATGGGACCGGACGGCTCATGTAACACCAAAAGTTTGATGATGGAGAAATGTCCGTTTTTCATAAAAGCAACTTAAAATCAAGCATGTTTTATGTCACATTAGTTTTCATAAATATATTAGCATGTCTTTATTTTGTTAATGTATATTTTTAGCAAAACTTTAAAGGGTCTTGTTGGGAATTACCAATGTCCTTATATATATATATATATATATATATTTATTTATTTTGTTAATGTATATTTTTAGCAAAACTTTAAAGGGTCTGGTTGGCAATTACCATGTCCTTATATATATATATATATATATATATATATATATATATATATATATATATATAAAATTCTTTCTAGTAGATTCTCAAATCTCTTTTTTTTCCCAAATAGTGTTTTTCTGCCCTTTCTTGCCCACGTGTCGTAGTAGTGAAGCTGGTTTATGCTCAAAATTCTTTGTCGTCGTCTCGTCCAAGTTATTTTTTGTGACAACCAGTTTACGTAATAATGCTGCCAGTTTTGCGCAGGCAAGCTGGGGTCTACTGATGTTGACTGGCAGGAGCTGCTATTTGTGCTGCCAGTCTCTTAGTATCATTTCAGTCTTTGGCGGAAAAAATTTAAAATAGGTGCCGTTGTCTGATGCTTTGTTTTGTTCTCATGAATCAATCGGGGAGGATTCTTGGCTCACTTTTCATGTAGTCAGCGTTTATGTTTATCAATACCTGTATTTGATTATCATATGAGGTTGAGGTCGCAAGGTGTCACCTTGATGTTTGACAAGCTTTTCTTCAATCTTCTCCAGATTCCGAAAGGGAGACGTGCTGTTTTTTCAACTCATTTCTGAAACCTGGAATACGAATGTTCCAAGTTTGCGTGGTGTTAGGCCTTGGTTGTTCTCATGCAATGCTTTGAAACCGAGTCACTCCACCTCGACTTATATATTCCTAAGTGATTCCATGAACTCAGTGACTCCAAGTTTTGTCAATTACTATTTTTGAAAGAAAAACTATATAATTTTATTATCTTAACAAAAAAAGGTGTTGGTTACGTGCATAATTCAAAAAATATGTTAACCTAACAGTACGCAATAACTAAGATGTAATTACTAATATGACAAGAAATGTCACAATTGAGTTGTTGTAACTTTTACAGTTGCATACTTCACCATAACTGAGTAACATGAATTATTATATTAATGAAAAACACTTCAATACATAGCAAACATTAAAATTGATATATTCAACATTTACAGCTATGCAATAGGCAAGAAAATTGGCATGAATGTATATATCATGTAAATTAAAAGCTCGAAATTGAAGATTCCAATGCTCTAAAAGTTGAAATAAATAGATAACCATACTTATGTTAGGCCCAATCAACTTTAACCTTTCATTTCTAATATAAAAATTAAATAAATGAATAATAATTTTAAATTCTTATATTTTAATAAATTAGAAGATTCATGTAAAAAATGAAGTAAATAAGTAGTTTACTGTTGCGTTGGTCCTAGTCAAATGAGCTCTGCCTGAATTAAACCGAGCTTTAACTGACGTTGAATCGATGGTCCATGTAGAATTTCATCAACATTAGCTTCTGCATGGTTAAAGTAGGGTTTCTTTTGACGAAGAAAGTTTCTTTCGCCATTTATCCTAGGCTCGTTCATGAAGTTTACCCCTTTGAAGCAAATTACTTGGAATACATTGAAGTGTATACCTCTTGGTGCCCTTGGCCTTCATCCTACTGCTGTTAGTGTGGGTGATGTTGGCAAAGGAGCTCACTGTTGAACAAGTGTTGAATATAAAAAAGCTTGGTTCTACAGAAGCCCCTTTTGGACATAGTTTTCTTCCTCTTTGTAATTTTTTATTTTGGATTTTGCATTTTCAGCTGTCCCAACGGCTCCTTCCTTGGTTCTACAAAAACTGATTTTCATTACGACTATTGATGAAAAGATAGGCCGAGTTGCATGGAATGGAAAAAAGAAAGCAATTAAAGAATATGAAAATAAATGAAAAGAATGGAAAATTAACCACTACAAATGCAAAATTGCGTCCCTGATCGGATTTGGATTTGGCAACTGAATAAACTAGTCTTTATGAGACTTGGGTTGGGCCAAATTGTTAGCAATTCAATTTGGGCCCGATTTCAGGAGAGCAACATGATATTTTTTGTTTTTACAATAATCCAGATTACCATTATTTAAATCATTTTTAATTTCTTATGTTTTCATTATATAATAACTATTTGAACATAGACAAATCCATCGTCAATTAAACCTTTTTTTTTTTTTAACTTTCATAAGAATAAACTCATTTCTTTTCAATTCCAAACCATTTATAAATTCAGTTTGATTCAACTAATTTCCGAATGAAATTCAAAGCCTACTTTCACACCACCGGCTACAACCATTCTTCCACGGAAGACCTGTCAGATTGCCAATCACTCTAAATGGAAAGTTTTCTGAGATCACGTACCACATTGTCATCTAGTGTATATCCTATTTCATTTGTTTTATTTTTCCCTCATTTTTATGCCAACAGTGTGCTTATTGATGTGATTTCTCATTTCTTGTTTGGGCTCTTTTGTGAGACCATGTTGCACCTTCTACACCTCTTTCTTCCTATATATTGATGAATTTGACTATCAGTTCCTTTAATCACGGAACAATCTGCATCAACTTACCTAGTTTCAGCAATTTTGCTCACGAAGCTTGGAATTTCTTAAAGAAATGCATGCTATGAAAGATGTTGCTGCTCCCATTTGGGATTGTCAAAACCGTTCTTCTTTACGGACCAAGAATTCCTAAAGTTAACATGCCTTCTGTTGAAACAGTTATGGAAGAAAATAGACTTGTTCATTGTAGAGAGTCAACTGATAATGTTCTTGTTATATTAAAACCTAAAAATTATTTGAAGCCTCGTAGAACTCATTTTTGAAAGGAATAATAAGGAAACTGAGAAGAAATGATTTTCTTCCACTGCCTTGAGCTAGGACATATTAAACCAAAATGCTTGAAATTGAGAAAAGTTTATAAGAAAGTCGCAATCCTTGGGAGCGAGCTATCAAGAGGAATCACATTCTATCGGAACCTTCGACCATTCTTGCGAAGAAGTCAACTGACATTGCTATTGTAGCAACTATATCCCCAGGTATGATTCCTTGGATATGGGTTCTAGAGTTCTGTTTTTCCAATTTTTGTTGACCATTTAGCTTTCCAAAAATTCATATCCAAGCTTTGTAACTACTGCCGATGGAAAAATTGGAAGTTTTATAAATTTTGAGGAACAAAAGATAAAAGTTCAATAGTTTTAAAGGCACCAAATATACGTATACCAAAACTAAACTATTATTCTTTTTTGCTCAAATTGCTTATCATGGATGGAAAATTATTCTCTCATCTTAAAAATGTAGGTATTGACCTTCCACAAACAATAATGTTTTTTTAAGTTGGCTCATTGGATGTATGGGTTCCTTCTGTGTTTATATCTGAGGTGGACATTTTTTATTGTGCTTATTAATGCTGATCTAACTAGTCATATTTGGACCTATGTTTTAAATCATAAATCAGAAGTTTTCTCATTTTTAAAAAATTTTCTTCGTTAGCTCAAGACAAACTTGAAACAAGTATTTAAATTCTTAGGACTGATTATAGAGGGGAATACCTTTTAAATGTATTCAAGTATTATTTGGAGGATAACAGAATTTCTCATAAAAATCTTGCATAAAAAATTTGCAACAAAATAGTATATATGAAAGAAAACATTAGCTTATTATTGAGACAGTAACTATGTTTTTGCAAAATATCAAACAAGAAGATAAAAGTGTCAATGACTACTATTGAAAATTTCCTTCATTTGGAATGGAATCTATCAATTAGGGCTTAAATGAAGAGGAAAAACATGCAATGTATTAGAAAGAATTTTCACTTTTCTTATGGTAAGACTTAACTTCAAACATGTAAAAGTTTCCCTCATATCTCTCATCTCCTTCACTCGACAGGAAACTCTCAATAAAGTTAGTGGAAAAACCCAAGGTTAAAATGAATAAATGCAATGATAGTGTGACAAGGCCATAAGAAAGATCTAACTACATGGATTTTTTACATGTTATAAAAAGCTATTCATGCAATGATTGGGCCATCCAATGCATCAAGGCATCTTCTTAATCCCAATGTATTCGTTTAAAGGTTTGTGCGAAGAAAAGAATTTATATACAGAAAATGCATGTTTTTTACAAAAAAATTCTTTGAATTGGTACATTTTAATGTACGATGACTGAGTGCCATGTCATGTCATGTTATATTCATTCATGAATATATGCAACATTGTTAGATCTGACTCCTAAAACTCAAGACTCAGGTTCAAGGCCTTTCACTATTTCAAGGACTTTTATAATATGGTAAAAATCATTTTGATAGAAAACCGATACTAAATTTCAATCCATTTTAGATGAGAATATTTATCTTAATTAAAATAATACTTTTGGAAAGATGAAATTATTCATCAAAGATGTAGTCTAAGTACCCCTGGATGATATGAGTTTGCTAAAATAAAAACAATAATATTATTGAAACTTCAAGAATTTTACTTCTTTCAAAAAATATATCAAGAAGTTATCAAGTTGAAGCCATTTATATTATGGTTTACTTGGCAAATGGAATGCCATCTGCATTTTCAAGTAACTTATTTCCTTTTAAAAACTATATAAAGTTGAACCCAATTATAAAAAATTGAGTGTATTTAGAATCTAATCTATTTCGAATCTAATATAATTATCTGTAGAAGTCGTTCAATATGTTTGGTTAAGATAGGTTGAAAGTCAAGAAGGATTTCAATATTACAATATTATAAAAGATAAAACCCTATGTTTAATATAACTTTACTAAAAAAGAAGAAAGAAAGACTTTATTCAAATACTGAAATAGATTATGTTTATTTGTTACTTTATTAAATATTAATAGTGGTGATTCTTTTCATAAAAATAGTCATAATGATGAACATACCAATCATGCACTAGAATTTAGAGATAATTATCAAACCAATGACAATAATGAGACCTTATGAGAACCTACAAGATATGCATATAGATAGAGAGACGACAAGGGTTAAAATTTGTATGATAGAATAGTCCTAAATAAAGATATAGGCAAATCAAATCATAAAAAATTTCAAAGATTCAAAAAAGTTCCAATCAGGTTTATTTCTTACAAATCTTTCTCTCATAGATATAAGTTGCACCTTTTGATCATTTATGCCAAAAAGGATCATTTACCTATAAAAACACAAGGATCACTAATCCTTATTAAAAAGAAGTCATGAATGCATAATTAAAAGCAGTAAAAATGACTAAAATATAGAAAGTCATGATCTGCTTAAACGACATAAAGTAATGGGCTGTAAATGTGTCTTATTAGATTAAAACTAAAAGTGATGAGTATTTAAAAATATATAAAGCAAACCTTATTGGCAAAGATTATTCTCAAGAGCGTGCACTATGATCACATGTTTACCCTTATTGCAAGAATGATGACTATTATAACTCTTGCTATAGCTTGCGTATGAAAGTGAAAAACTGTTTGGTGGATGTTTAGATTATTTTCTTAGATGAGAAGCAAAACAAAAAACTTTATAAGGAGGCACCTCTTGGTATGAAAATTCTTCTTGACAAGGTATTTCTTTTGGAAAAATCATAGTTGGCAAACCTGAGAATCGGGCTCCGCTTGGTTGCCAACTGGGTCACCGAGTCAACAAGTTGACTAGGTGACTCGTCCGAATTAGATCACATGTTTTAGCCGTTTCCAAAGATGAAAATTTGGAAAAATATTTTGTACAGTTACTAAAAATAAAAATTTTAAAAACTTTCTTTTGTCTGTTTCGGAAGTATTTGTACAAAAAAAAATCTTTATAAAGCCTAGCGCATAATTAAATGCTATCATGATGAACTCCATTTCCCAAGGGGAGATTGAGAGAGGAAGAGTTTCAAATAAACTTCCTTTTTCAAGGTAAGGAGAGAGGGAGTTTCACTTTTAATAAGGATCTCTCTCTCTCTCTTCTTTTCTCTCTCTCTCTCTCTCTCTCTCTAAAACCTAACTCAGGCGATTTTGACCCGATTCAACCCGACCTGGCGCTCATATCTTTTTACAAAGAAGATTGGCACGAATATTGTGATTCTTTTGCTATATGTTGGTAAATCACATAAAGAAAGGAGTAAAACAAATTGAGAGCTTCTTTAAGAAAATCAATTGAAATGATTGATTAGTTTACTTGACAATTTTCCCCCATAGTGAATTTCTTATTATAACAAAAAATATCTCTTATTTGGATCCAAAGTCACTTTAAATACTATAAGAAATAGATGATAAAAATGGTGAACAGAAGTTGAAACCCCTGAAGTAACCGCACAGGAGATAAAGAGATTGGAGATGTTCAATTGAAAAATTCAACTCCTTATAAATAACTAGTTGGTGCTTCCATGTACTCAACTAGATATTTCCCTTGTTGCACATGTGGCTTGTCAATCCTAACACGATATTCATCGACATGAGTGCTATCGTGTATTAAGATATATAAAAAGAACTTTCTTAAGAGGATTATTCTTATTTGTCGACTTCTTGTTTAGATTTAAGGAAATATTGACTAAAATCATTGTCACCCTATCATTTCTCTCTGTATTCTTTGGGAAATTCGTTCATATCATAGAGGTGTAAAAGTAGCAAAAATTGCCTCTATCATCAACTAAATATATGGCAATGACAACAACGGGAATGGAGACTGTGGCCAAAGCAATTAACCCAAAATATGAGTAATTTATCAATATTGCATGAAACTTGTTGTGATAATAAGAGTACTTTTTTATGTAACAAGTAGTCATACCTTTCATAAAAAGACCGAACATATTTGGATAGATTGTCACTATATTCATCAAGGATATTAATGAACAGTGTAGATTTATTGTATGTCTTTAATTTGTTAATCTCTTCACAAGGCCTTTTGTACTGAAAAATGTATTTTTTTGGTTAAAAAGAAAGATATGATTATGGCGCTGTGATTGAAAGGGTGTTAGAAAGTCACATATACACGTATAGAGGCTTTTGATAGACTTTTATTTTTTTTCTTTTTTGTTTGACCGTTTGGTCAAACAAAACCGTTGGCCAGGTTGGAGATGGAGCATCTAGCACACTTTGGTCCCTTAGCGTGAACTCCTCCCCATTTTTTAATATCAATTCCGTTCCATTTCGGCTGGTTCTCTTGTGCCTTTGTGGGATGATAATGTGTATTACTTATTAGCTTCTCGAGTTAAGATTAAAATGTTACAAAAATTCAACTAGTAAATCGGATCTAATGGACTTGAAGATTAATAATGTAGCACTTATATGCCATAAACTTTGGTACATCATAGTTTCATGTTCCTTTTTGTTCCTATATTTTTGAACTTTATAATTACATTTTTTAATTGTTTTTTCTATGCCTTTCTTTTCTTTTTCAGCCTCCCACATATTCTTTCTCAATTTTTTGTTTTTCTATTTCACACTTTCTCATTTGGCAACCCTCGTTCCACCCTACGATTGGTGGATTTTAGGGAATGGAGAAGACATGCAGCCCCACTATATATATATATATATATATATATATATATATATATATATATATATATATATATATATATATATATATATATATATATATATATATATATATATATATATATATATATATATTGTGGTTTGATGTTTGTCCAGGTCATGATATTAATTTGATAGTGCTTTTGATAAAAAAGCGTTTCCTTTTTAACTATATGTCGTTGTCTTTATATTCCATGTTTCTACGTCACTTTTGTATGGTCAAAAAGCCATTTCTTCTTACACCTTTTCAGGCCTAACTAGCTGGTTCTTTACCTTGGACTAACGTGTGAAACTGGCGTACATAATTAGTTCCCCTTTCCTATCGTTCTCCATTAGCCACCAGACCGAAGTTTTGAATAGTCGTATTTAACTATGACAAGTTGAGACTTTATAAAGCACGAAAGAAGCTAGGAAGCAAAATCCCGTAGTTTTGGGCATGAGTTGCAGAACTTTGATGGACTTGTGCACTATATTGTTGACTACTGCTTTATGAATCCAAACACGCATTCAAATTAAGTGGGTCTGAACATGAATTATCCTTTCCTTTAAATATGAATTTTCCTAAGAAGGGGTTTAATTTTTGTGGCTTTAGATACTACATCTAGAAGCAGCTCTCGTAAATTTAATATTTAATTCCTTTGCTTTCTTACAATGACGAATCAAAGGGCTGCACCTCATGTCAAAATCTAGCTAGCAGTGGCCCTTCGATCTGGAAGCACGCTGCGGCCTCAAGTCAGAGATGGATTTGGAATCGGAGCCGTAGCCTTGCACCACACGGTTTGACTTCCAACTCCTTATTGAAACTCTAATCGGGCCCGCCTAGAGGGAGGTGCAAACGAGAGGCCCATACCTTCATTAGCTGGTAAACATACGACAATGCCTTTCTCTTCTGTCCCCATCTCAGTCAACTGCGTGATCGGTGAGATGGGACCCGCCCACTCGCTTGGACTGCATCTCTGGGCATCTTTCTTTTTTCCAGTCTTTGGAAATTGTGTGCCCCTATGGTGAGACAAAATGTAAGTCTTAGGAGCGAACACCTTGCACTATATATATATATATATATGTATATATATAGGACTTAGGATTTCAGGTCGATGGATGTTGGGTAGAGAAGTCGTTTCAATCTTAGTCTATCTATCAATTGGTGTTGCAGTGTCATCTTCTAGCCATCTATTATAACCGCTACATCTTTTGATTATCCATCTTTATTCAAAGGCTGAGGCATCATTTGCTGTGTTTTATTTCCCTTTCCCTCTCTCCCCCGATGGCACTAGTGTCACCAAAAAGGGAGTCCAATAGCAATGCCACCGGGGAGCCCTAATCCTTCACGGCATGGAGTTTTTGAGCGTCGGGGCCATATGCCACCAGGGACCCCCATCAACTGAGTCATTGATTGCATTAGTTATCTATATCAATGACAGTTTCACTGGCATTAGGCTTATGATAGTAAAATGGCTGCCACTAATTTCAACAACACTATGAGAAAAGGCTATTAGACACCAGTATATCCTATACTGCTGTGAAGGGCACCACTATTGCGTAGCTGTAGTGTTGATTTTCATGAATATTTAGACATTACCTTGTGCAAATCTAAACATCAATGTGCAATACGACTAATTGGTACATGGAGTAAACAATAATAATGATAAATGAATGATGCTAATACATATATGCCACTACCAAATCAAGTGAAGCAAATTGTTTAAAATATCCAACAAGTCAAATGCTTTCAGGTTAGTTTGGGCATCCAAGCACACAAGAGTCCGTCCATGTAGTGCAAGAAAGGTACCTTGGAACTGCATGCCTTAGTTATTTGAGAAAGTATAACTAAAAGTCAATCAGATCATGACATAAATCAAGTCAATACCTTCATTGCATACCACAGAATAAAATCATTCATCATTGCCTTCTACTACAAAGAAAGAAAGTTCTCCTCTCCACACCAAGCCCTTTCTAGTTAAAAACAACATCAATTAATCAAAGTGGGTGACAAACTTTCCAAATAAGTAAAAGGATAGGCAAGCAAACATTGAAGGATAAGTGGATCATATTATTGTAATAATAACTATAGTTATATGACTTCTCAAGAGCGCCATAGGCATTAAACATAAGCAATTATATGAAGAGCAAAAATGGTGGCAAGATCATAATTCCAATCAGAAAAAGAAATAAGCTGAAGTGCAGACATGCCACTAAGTTTTCAACAGAACAAAAGGAAGCAAATGATAAAAGTTTGAAATCCATACACATAAAACAATGACATGTTTTGAGTATCCTAACATCCCTCTATGCTGTGAACCCAAAGTTGCATTGCATAGAACTTAGAAGACATGAGACCATATGCCTATGTGAAAACAATATTGGAATATACAAAGTTGCTAATATTGCATAAAAAATTAAAATAATGTTCAGCTAGTTTTGCAAAGGAGTACCTTATAAAAACTAATGCTTCATAACACTTATTGTCAGTATGTCATCAATCTTATTTTGTATGTTGTAGTATGAACAATCCAATTACTACAAAAAAACATACAAGTCAACAGGTGAAAACCATTCAACAGTTTAGCAACCTCAAAGGAGCTACCATATCTCTTCAAAAGTTAACAAGTGATGAGTCCTTAGGAACATTATAAATGAAATTGGACAAATACCATGAAACTACCAAAATCATCAAAATAAGACTTTAAACACCCGATTGTTAAGGCCCCAAGGAAACAAGATTGGATAAGCCAGTCCAATCCAAGTCAGTCTGACTAAAATAAAATCAATAATGAATATAAAAGACATGTATAAAGTGCCAATGGAAACAAAAGACATAAAATATTACTGCAAATAAGTTCTCATATTTCAGATTTACATTGAATTTCTACAACATTCCCCATTTTGGGTGAATAATAATACAAGATCAGCCTTCAAACTTAATATGTAAATCAACAATTGGGATTGAACTGAAACAAGGATAGGTGCATGCATTCTCAATATAAGCAACAAAGTTCTTCTCACCATCCACTTTGACAATCAAAGACGTTAACACACTAGAAGATTGCCAACATCAAAGAAGACCAACAAGCATATAAGATAAAAAAATGTCAATACCTTATCTGATATCTACGTGTTTTGTATATTTATATGTTACCAAAATAAAAGATTAAGAAATGACCATCACTCACACTTGTTAATGTTATAGATGAATAGCTATACATAATAGAAGTATGTTTTTCTTTGCTAAGTGATGGTCAATTATAAATGATGAATGTAATTCTTATGGTAGCAAGCATGTGATATATATATATATATATATATATATATATATATATATATATATATATATATATATATATATATATATATATATATATATATATATATATATATATATATATATATATATATATATATAAAAAAGTGAGTGTTTTTTATATTGAGAGAGAGAGAGAGAGAGAGAGAGAGAGAGAGAGAGAGAGAGAGAGAGAGAGAGAGAGAGAGAGAGAGAGAGAGAGAGAGAGAGAGAGACAACTAGCAAAGAGATTCTTTTATGCTATTTATAAAGACTGCTAGTTGAAATTATTCTTTTTTTTTTCATATAAACAAGAAAACATCAATAGTAAATTTACCAAAAAAATATGAAGAGGGTACTAAGAGAATAAAAGTTAACCAACTAGAAAGGAGATATTGCCTGTGTTGGAAATCCAACACCCTGAACTACATGACCAACAAAAGTTAGGCCTACTTAAATCATTCACTTAGGATAGAAATTTAAAACTATTTATGCATTGATTACTCAAAACTACCAAAACAAACCCTATCATGTCATATATTGTACTTCAGAATGGGCCAAACCATTTCTCATTGTTTAGCTTCCATGATACCTTTCTCAATTCTCTAAGAGCTCCAAGTGTTTCAAGATAAGGTATGAACATGTGAAGATGTTCACTACGACAGACCTATTTAAAGCAATAGCAGTTGAAAGTTTAATCTCTCAAAAAATAGAAAAAAAGTCCAGTTGATTGATAATTATTACTTTGCATGCCAAGTATAATGGATAACCTACAAACTAATTTCTTGCACTTGGTAGTTCTACCTTTAGATATCACTTCGAAAGCTTTTTCGGATTACATGTCACTTTTGTTGAAGTTGAACATCTTTTCCGAAGCCAAATTGAATATGGAACAAATAATCGGATTTAAATATGCACCTCAATACTTGATGATGAATAGGCATTTCTGTGTGAAAGGAAAATAGAACACATCCATGTGCTTATTGGAAAGGAAAATTGTGAGGACTGGTAAATAAACATAACTAAGTGCCTTTTTTATACTGTTTTACATTTTATCATTAATGTTGAACAAGAAACTAAAGATAGGTATCAGTGGTAGTTCATCCCATGCACTAGATGACTAAAGTTCAGTAATGGGCAAAAAGATCATTTATTTTCACATTTAAAACATCAGAAAAAAGAGTAAAAATTTCTTTTTCATATCAAGATTTAGCTTGCACTTCATAGATTCAGTGAAAATGATATAAAAAAATTATTAAACAATATCACAAGAATGTATGGCGACACAATTTCTTATAGCATTGAATAGAAAGATGCATGTGTTTGGCATGGTATGAATTGTAGTATTACTCACAAGATGCCAATGTTGAACGTATAACTAAATGTTTGTATGCTCTGAAGTATGAGGAGGTCCATAGCCGTTCTTCAATTTTGATTGTATGTGACAAGCACGTGTCTTGGTGACTCTTTGGTTTTAGGTTTTTCATAAGATCTTTCCATTAACATTCACCTAACCCTTAAACGATCCATACAAGAGGAAGATCACTATTGAGAATGAACCATTTCCATCATCTACAAAGACAACAATATGCTGGCAACAAAGAAGCGATGAAAAAAATTTGAAAAGGAATCAAAGGAAATGTTTAATGTTTGGATCCATACCAAGTATGAACAATTTTTAATATTCCTTCCTAGACCATGATGGTTATGTGTTATGTAAACTAAAAATAAGGACTTGATCCAGTAGCTTGGATTTCTGGTAGCCTTTATGAAGTGATTAAATTCAAATGCTTGCCATATATACTTTACCTTTTCTTTTATCCCACAATAAATAAAAAGAACTTCTCGTGGAGTGGCCCTTATATTTTTAGCTGTTTTATGAGTTCATACACTTTTCATTGACTTTTTTCAATTTTTTCCCCCTTTTGAGCCTTGTACACATTCATCATTCCAAATAGCATAATACTATATGGGAAAAGAATCTCATTTACTTTTTGCTATTAACCCATCTCAATAGATAAAACCTGAGTTCAATATATTTGTAACTATTTTGGTAATGATAAAATAATTAACCATTTGGATGTGATCTTCATGCAGAAACCTAATAATTGATATACAAATAATATTTTTTCTTCAATATGCAAATAACCAAAGGATTAGAGCCATATATTGTTTATAACTTCTCATAGCATCTTTGCATGAATTTGACTCAAATTCATTTGATTTTAAGATCCTCAATATGCTTCGCATTCGTGCATCTCAAGCATGAAAGAAAGAGAAAACCTGACTTGGAGACCTATGGATAATTTTAAGATGAAGTAGTTATAAATTTATAATGTAATTCACACATCTTAAAAAAATTCAGATTGTTATTATTAATCAAGAGTATGAAAACTATAAATCTCAAATATTACTAAAAATCATTTGATCAAACATATTCTAAGCACTTCCAAACATTTCATGGCTAATATGCAGGACCTTTACTCTACAATTTAAGTTCCAAGGTTATAAAGATGAAAATAGTTTGCATCTTGGACAACTAAGTACTTTGTAAGACAAGTAGGAATCAAATTTAATGCAGCACAAAATGAAGAATAATATTAAATGAATGTGTGATACAATTATACATAACTCTCCCTAAGTCTTCCTACTCAAAGGTATCCATGTTAAATATGAGCTAGGTGGCCTTGTCCAGCACCACATACCCTGCACTTTCCACTATTGCAGAAAACATAAGTAACAACTAATCCAGTTAAGCACCTATAGGGCAGATGTGACAACAAAAGAAAACTATGGGACTAACAGTCAGAACCAGAGAGAGGAGTCTTCAAAAGAGTCTTGGACTTTCTCACCATTTGTTTTATTACATCTAGTAAAGTAACAATAAGATTTAAATGGAGAGGTTATTGAAACAATACTCAAATGTGCTTCAATAACATTTTTGGAGTACATTTCCAATGCTTGGAATTCATGCCAGATGCCAAAAGGAGGTGTTCCATGAGTCATGGTAGTAATCCAAATCTTGATGTCCTTGATCTCATGGAAATCATGCTCCTGCTCTGTTGGGTGTGGACTCTCCATCTCAAAAAAATCACCAAAAAAGTTATAGAAAAACATAGAGAGACAGAGTGTGTGTGTATGAGAGATAGAAAAAGAGAGAGAAAGAGATGCAACAACATCCTTGGCTTTGATTGAATGCTTACATATAGCTTTGCTGGTAAGGAAGTCAAAATGCCCTGTATGCAAGATCCAAAGTCGTGCCCTGATGATAACTATGTGAAGAAAAACCCAAAGAATGAATTTAGGTAACTGATGGTGGGGTCCACCATTGGTGAATCAAAATTTATAGCCATCGATGCAGACCACCATCAACGTAACCATTTAGGGCATGATGCTGCACCTAACTTGAGTTGAAAAGAGGGATGATCATGCAAATACAAATCAGTTCCTCATCATCCTGATTTTTGGAGCTGCAATGACTCAAAACCATATGAGATTTATCAAGAACATATCAAGAATCATTGATGCTAGACTATCATTGGAACTCTATTTTTGATGTGCATACTCTTCCTTCACTGGGGTTGGGTCATAGCAGGAAGAGGAAATTCCATGGAAGAGGAAGGGCATTGGTTCTCTTTGTCAAGCATGATGGAAGAGGAAAAATAATGTCACAGTGAAAGTGACGTATTGGGAAGAGGAAGGGCATTGTTTACTGTGACGTATTGTCACAGTAAACACTATGTAGCTGCTACATGGAAAAACAACCATCCAATTTATTATACATTGGATGGCTGGGTTAAAAGCTGCTTTTTTTTTTTTTTTTTAATTTGTCGAGGGTCCCGACTGTTTGAGTGAGGGCCGCCTGAGCCCTCCTTCTCCACCCCTCTTCTCTCTCGCTTGAGATTAGAGCACAAATTCTGGCATCATCTGGCTACCCACATTCCACTATTCATGCCGTCTGGCCACCCCCATTCTGACGTTGTCAGCCAGAATCCCATTGGCAGTTGTCCACCCCCTGTTCGCTATTCTAAAGAAACACATTGCTTGCCGGCCCCCATCCAACATTGCAGCCCATCGCCTGGTGAAGTCCCACCATGCCCATTCCAGTGACGTCTGGCAACCCCCCTTCTGGTGTCGTCTGGCCAACCACATTCCACTGTTTACAGCATATTGGAGTCCCACCATCACCATGCCCTGTCCACCATCATCAAGCTGAAAAAACAAATTGTGATAATGCAAATACAAGATTTGTTTTACAATACACTTAATAAAAGCATGTTTACAAGGATGGGATAAGCACTTGGAAAAATTAAGTATGACAACGACTATGTATGGACATGTTTTACGTTAAAAAGGTGTTCACTGAGAAGCATTATGCAATCAAACAAAATAGATTGTGATAACACAAATGCATGATTTGTTTTACAATATACTCAAATAAAATCCTGTATACACAGATTCGATAATTACAAAAAATCATGCGATGACGTAACTACATGATTTATTTTAAGATACATGCAAGCAAATTCGTGTTTACATTGATGCGATAAGTACTCAATTAAATGTGACAACAACACTATATGAACCTGTTTTATGATAAAAGGTGTCTATCAAGAGGCGTAAGTAGTCAAACAAAATAGATTGCAATAACACAATTGCACAATTCATTTGACGATACACTCATATAAAATTATGTTCACAAGGATTTGATAAGCACAAAAAATTGTGCAATAATGCAACCTTAGGATTTGTTTCAATGATACATTCAAGTAAAATTGTATTTACAAAGACGTGATAAACACTCGTGCAAAATTTAATGCGGCAACGACATTGAATGAACTAATTTAACGATAAAAAGACATTTACAAAGAGGTGATAAGAAGTCGAACAAAACATTTTGCGATAACACAAATGGTACACTCATGGTGTGATAACACAACTACTAGATTCATTTACGATACACATGTAAAATCATGTTTATAAGGATAGAATCAGCACTCAAAAAAATTAAATACGACAAAAACACTACATGAATTGGTTTTATGAAAAAAGACATTTACTAAGAGGCAATAAATAGTCTGACAAAATAGATTGCGATAAGGCAGCAGTTGGATTCATTTTATGATACGCTCAAATAAAATTATGCTTACAAGGACGTGATAATCAGTCAAAAAAATTAAATGCGACGACATTATATGGAATGGTTTTATGATAAAAAGGCATTTAGGAAGAGGCAATAAGCAGTCAGAGAAAAAATCATGTGATAACACAACTGCATGATTCATTTTATGACACACTCAAAATTATGCTTACAAGGACATGATAAGCACAAAAAATTACAGCGATAACACAACTGCAGGATTCATTTTATGATACACTCAAGTAAAATCATGTTTACATGGACATGATAAGCACTCGAAAAAATTACGTGCGACAAGGACATTATATGGACTGGTTTTACGATACAAACGTGTTTGCTAAGAGGCGGTAAGTAGTTGGGAGAAAGAGATTGTGTTAATGCAACTATAGGATTCATTTTACGATATACTAAAATAAAAGTGTGTTTACACGGACGTGATAAGCACTGTATGGACTGCTTTTATGATACAAAGGTATTTACTAAGAGACGATAATATATTGTGAGAACACAACTATATTATTCATTTTATAATACACTCAAATAAAATATTGTTTACTTGATTATAATAAGCACTCTATAAAATTTAAATAAGATACCGACACTATATGGACAAGTTTTGTCTTAAAAAGGCATTTAAGAAAAGGCGATACGTAGTAGGATAGAACAGATTGCGATAATGCAACTGCACGATAGGAGAAACATACAAAAATCATGCGATAAATCTGTTGTGAGATTTGGTTTACAATATACTGAAGTATCTAGTTTACAAGGATGAAATAAGCACGCAAAAAAAATTAATGTGAGAGAAATATTGGAACAGCTATAAATAAATGCAATTCAATTCAAGTGAGCTGCTCTCATGCATTATCATTTGATTTAAGAGGTGAAGTTGTACAGATTTGATTGAGTAGCTAGTAGAAAAAAATTTAAGATGCATAATTGATTCTTTGATCAGCTACTTCACTCCTCATTATATGCAATATTGAAATTTATTCATATTTCTTTGTAAATGGCCATAGGTAGGTAATTAGTGATGTTATATAGTTGTAATTCATCTGTTTCTAATGTTGCAAGAAAATTTGATATGTTTGAAGACACAACTGAGTATGTATGAATAAATAATATTAATGAAGATATGAACATGAATGAAGAGAATGTATGTAGAGGAAGTGATTATTATGGACAGAAAGATGAATTGGGAAAGAAAAACTAATGTGGTTGGAGACACTCATGTAAATGAAAACACTAACACAAATGATGATGCATATATGGATGAAGATGTTAATGCAGGTGAAGAAATAAATGTGAATGATAAAATTATGGAGGATGAAGAGTTAATGGAGAAGAAGAGATTGTCAATGATATAAATATTGAGATATGTGCTGAAGATACTAAATTAACTATGAATGTTGACAATAACCTTGTGCCTTGTGTTGGAATGGAATTTGATAGTAACAACAAAGCAGCTGCTTTTTATAGCATATATGCATGTTGAAACCACTTGCGTATGAGATTCTAAGAAGAATGGATATGGATTTATGAGTTACAAACAATTTGTCTGCAATAGTGAGATTAGGTGTTGTCGACAAGTGCTTTTAACTTTATTCTCCCTAATTGCTTCCCATGTCGTTATACCACTAAGAGCTTTGGTAGAGCTTTCATAGAGATTTGATTTTTTTTATATATTTTTCCCTTCTATATAAATGATGAACTAATTATAGGTATAGTTAGAAGGACAAAAATATAATTTCTTCTGGTTACGTAATGCAGCTTCACTTAGCTTCAACTAAATGGAGAACATAAGAGATATGCCAAGCAAACACTTTTCTTCAACAAGGACAACTTCATTAAGTCATATTGAAAATCATGATCATGCATGCATGCATAATTTGACCCCTATAATAGGGAAATCATAGCAAATGGGGAATTTGAAATGAGAGAGAAATTTTGGAAATGAATCACCTCCATTTTCTAAAATGCATGACCAATGAAGAAGATGGGATCCGTCCTATCAGTGCGAAGTTCGACCATTCCTTATGCCTTTATCAAGGATAATCAAACCAAGAGTCAAACCTATGCCTCTCAAGTTGTCCATAGTCTAAGTATTATTTGAATAATCGAATGTAGCATCCAAAATTGAAGTTGAAAAGGGTTTTAAAATCTTATGTGCTTGTGAATGATTTGGTATGAAACATTTGATTTTTAAGTTGGGTATATCCCAAGAGATATAAGAATTGTGGTACGTTTCCTATAGTTTGGATTTTGATCCACTCAGTAACCTAGATATTCATCTATTGATTTCTCAAAATACTAGATTGTGCAAACATTTATTCGTTATGAAAATGAGTAGAAGGGTGTACGACATCCTATATAAAGCAAATTTGGAAAAATCGAGCCTAAGTTATGACTTTAAAATAGGGAACACGATCTAATATATTATATCATATTGGTTCTGAGTTTAGATTTTGGACCATTTGTATGGGTATTGGATTTTGGATATGGAGCTGAGATTTGGATTAGAGGTCTGATCAGATCTTGGTCATAGATGTTGTGTCTGGGAATTGGATCAAAGGTCTAATCTGAACTAGGTCCAGGATGTTGAATTGAAACTACTTTAGAAGTCACATCCAATGCAGGTTAGGATGTTAGATCCAAGTCTGGGGATTGAACCGAAGATCTTATATATTCTGGGTCTTGGATGTCAGATTGGAATTAGATCATAAGTGATTCAGGTCTAGATGTTTGATCTAGAACTTGGGATTGGATAAGAGGTCTTGTATGATCTGAGACTTGGATGTTGGATCTAAACCTGTGATTTGGATAAGAGGAGTTATCTGACTGGGTCCTAGATGATTAAATCCAAGGGTTTATATAAGATTTTAAGAATATTGGAACTTATTCAAACTTTACATTAGATCTCATGATTTTCAAACAGAAAACTACCTTGAAGAAAATGTTTCAAAAATAGATTTAGGTTTGTGGGTCTGCTAGGATAGGCTAAGGCTATAAAGTTTAATCCCACAAAAGATCCTCAACTCATTATGAAAAATTTGAAACCAAAATAGGTTGATTTTTAAATCTTTTGCTTAGAAAAGATTATCTTTATGCCCCTTAGGAGACTTCCTTGAAGTATAAGGAGTAAAACATCTAACAATGGGGTTCACACATTGTTGGTTTTTATAAAAGTGCTCAGATTATCAAAATAGAGAATTTTATAGTTTGACCTCATTGTCGATCCAAATTACGGATCAAACAGATATAAAGATTTCAATATCTGACGTTTACTACTGCAAACCATAGTATATCGAAGTCAAAGGTGCTCATATGGGCTCAAAAAGTACAAAAGAGGAACATGCAGGATAGGACCCCAGCTTAATAAACCCCGAATTAGACCCTGCCCCATGATAAAAAATCACGTAAACATTCATGTCATAAGAAAAAACAACAAATCCAATCATCAATGAGAAATTTGTGCATGTGCCATGCACAATTGATTGCAAGGCATGAACATTAGGCAAAATGCACAATTGGAATAGAAAGAAAGAAAATGACCTAATTGACAAAAACTAATAGTGACCGAGGGCCCAAACACACAAGACAAAGGCAAGATGCACAATACATTAGAATAAGTCAAAAGGACTCGTTACAAAAATGTAGAGATCAAAGACTTTATAAACCACAAAATCCTACATATAGAAACCAACAGATTATGAAGGTCAACTATAATAGATTCTGGGAAACAAGATTAAGTACGGACCACAATATACCAAGAGAAAAAGAAGATGAACACCTTAGATACAAGTATACAAGTAAATGAAATTTATTGTCTGTACTTGCCTTTGTTTTCCATATGAAGGAAACTAAGAGACAGAACATGCCCTCTCAGTATGAAGTCTGTCCATTTCTGCAGCCTTTACTAGTGGTAATCAATTCAAGGACTAGACTAAATGTTCTAATATCTAGATTTAGATGTTGTCTGAAGTTTAATAAAGCAAACGTGTCCTAGATTTGAAAGGATAGAAATTTAGCAAAATCTGGTTGGAACATCAGAGTGGGATGTGTGAACAAAGAGAGATTAAGCTATTTGTTCATGCCAACTTCATCATAGGTCCATGCAAAACAAGAAACTAAGTCTAGAATGATGCATGCAAGCCTAGATCAAGTAGACTTGAAGTCATGTCTCTATTGGGTTCAAGGACATTAGGTGAGGGCTCTATGACCTGTCAGGGTTAGGTTTTGGGGGAACGACCTTAGGTGAGCATAGGATTGGACTTCGAGTCTAAGTGACCTACGGTTTCATAAATTCATTTAACGAGAGCTTTGTTTTGAAATCATTTGAATAAGACTATGTTTTGAAAGTGTGCAGATCCAAACTAGGTCTAGGTGTTCACACACCAGGGCTACTACCTTAGGATGTGCTTCTGTGCTAGCGTAGCTTGGAGTTAAGTCGATGGCATTCGTGTGTGACATATGATTCATGTGCATGTTTAAACACTTCATGAAATGCATATTTAATTATAGATGATGAAATGGAATCTAACTGCTCAATGTATATTTGAAATCATAAACTGGAAATTAAGAGCACCAAAAATTAAAAGAGATAGGAATCGAGAGGCCAACATGGCCTTTCGCCTACCCTAAAGACATAAATTAAATGCCAATCTATGAAAGCAAATAAACTAAGCTACAACATGTTAATGAAAATAAAGGAAACTCAGGAGTTAAAGTAAAAAATGAACTAACATAAACATGCAGAAAGAAAAAAGAAAACCTAAGGATATCCCTAAGAAAATAAGAAGGAAAAGTAAATTACCCAAGCCTGGAAAAGGTCTGACTGAGCCTGCTCCCACGATCCCTCGTCTGAGTCTAGATAGGTTCTTGGCTGAGTGTTACTTCAGCTTGAACTCAAGACCTTACTAAGACTAAGGATTTAAGTTGATTTGAGCCAAGCCGATCCAAGTACTAGTTTGGAATTATTCCAAACTTTTAGTATCTTATGGCAGCTCTAGGACTTCCTGCCATGGGATGGGGCACAAACCCCTGTCCATAATGGCTTAGAAGAGAAAATTTCTCTCCCAAGATCAATAGGGTACTAGACTTTGTGCTCTCCGCTGACCAGATAAGCATAAAACCTTATATCAAAATAGTGATTTCAACACGAATTTGTTAGCTGCGTACTCAATTTTTATGAGAATTCAATTCCATGAAAGGCAATGCGTTGCTTGAAAAAGTCTGATCAATTCATGATAAATGGTTTGGATTGACATGTGGCATGGTGCACAAATAGAACGTGAATATAGAGTAGAGAAACATCAAACTGTATATTATAACTGGTATTCAACAAAAAAAATGTTCATTCTGACTCAGAATAGACACTCATTTAGATTTTGTCTGTGCCAGCTTGTGTTTAACTCAAAATCCCAGTCATGTCCTTCTATACCAATTGACATTTGGCACAGAATTAGAAATTAACAATGCATTAAATAAATATAACTCTCATAAATACTCACATGTGGATAACATACGTAGATTTGATACAAAATCTAAATTATGGTCTGGATCTAGAAGATTCCAGAATGAAAATCTAGATATGATGTAACGTTTTGGATTGTGACCTGATATATCTAAGACCTAGAAAAACTGGCATGGATCTACAAGTAGATCACAGATAGAAAATTTGGATAAGAGATCTAGATGAAAGATCTGGACTGTCTGAACTTGAAACTAGCTTAGTCTAGGCTACGTGGGTTCAAACTCAGTCAGCTTGTGCTGAACCTAGGCTGTATTTAGTTTGATGAAGTTCAGACTTACGCTAGGTGCAGGATTTAAGTGGGGTTGGCTGGTTCTGTTTTAGGAAACCAGAAACATGTGGTTTTGGAGTGGACTCAAGCTGGGCATGAGACTACTGCCTTCTATTTTAGGAAACCAGTTTCAGGTGGTTCTAGAGGGGGCACAAGCTGGGTATGAGCGTACTGGGTTCATGTTGACTTGTATAAAAATGGTAACTTAGGTTTATGTGGCTCCTGAGCTAATGGAGAATGTAGGTAGGCTGACCACTAAGGATGGTGGATAGGGTGACAAGAAGGGTACTTATGAAATTTGACTGAAAATGACTTCATTTTCCCCCTAAAATTCATATTTTTTTAAAATTTATGAATAGTAAAATGACTCATTTTTGACAGATGTGTAAAGAAAAAGCAGAAACTTTTGATCAGAGCCATGTCAGCTAGAACTAAAACTGGAAATACTCTGCTAAAGGCTATTTAACTGCAATGGAGCAAAGAAACTGAGAAATTGATTTCCATATTTACTAGAATTTCAGCTTGGAAAAATGACCTGCACTAAAAGAGATGTCTGGAACTAGACAACCCTTAATAGATACGTAGAATTAAAAAAGAACTCAAATCTGGATGATTGGACAAAAACTGAAGTTAGAAATACTTGAATTGAGCACTGAAGAGTATGATCCTAGCTTGGAGTGAGCTGACACATTCTGGAGTGAGATTAGATTAGATCTATCAATATAGGTGTGATGGTATCACTTTGATTTTTGGATAAGTGCTCCAATTCTCAAATTTAGAACTCCAAACTAAAAATAATTCAGTAAATACTCTGCGGACACTGAGGAGATCATATGTTGAGCTTAGACAAGTCTAACATGGTTCTAGTGATTTCAGTGAGCTGCTCATGCTGGAGTGGGCTAAATTTGTCTTGAGAAAATCCTAGTAGTCTAGCTCATAGTATCTTGTAAATGTGAGAATTATCCTAATTGTTCATGTTTTAGATAATTTTTAGAGTTGTAGCGAGATTTCCCCAATTTGGGAGACAAGACAGCAAGTTATAAAGATAGAATCAACATTTTAAGGTGGTGGCAGTTGAGGTAATCCTCGCTAGGTGCTTGACTTTGGAATGGAATGCTCAATCCTGGCTCAGTGAGCAACCCTACATTTGAAATCTGGTTTATGAAAACTAGTTTCAAACCTCCTTGTAAAGAGTAAAGGGGTCAATTAGAATTGTAAAAATTTGGGGTGATTACATTTGTGAATTTGTTAACTAAGTGCCATTTTGTTGTTTTTCAAAGTATGAGTAGTGCTTTGTAAATCGCTCAGATGTTAACAATGTTTTACAATTTTTCAATACTAAAAAATCCATTTTTAGTTGCAGAGATGGATACAAAGTATTCACTTTGTTCCATTAAGCTTATATATTGGATTGATCACTAGATAACATAACTTGGTTCTGTTGTTCAGGACAAGTGTTGAGTACTTGCAAAGAATCCATGATTTTTTCATCTCCGTGAAGAACAATAATGTCATTATTGATGAAAAATCAGATGTCCTTGTTGAGGATCCTATTGAACCAAGCTGGCAAGTTGTCTTTCATAGAAAGGCTCGTGATTTAACGTGCTAGCACCAAACACTAAAAATGCTAATGAAGAGCTTAAAGTTATCATGACACAAAGCTGAATTTCAACCGACATGATAGAGCAATGTTATTTTCAAATGATGAAGATGGAAAAGTTTGGTTGGTTAGAAATGACATTAGTGGTTTGACAATTCATGATGTTGTACTGGTAGTTATGGAACAATAGGGATAATGGACACATTTTAGATGAAACATGATGACTAGATAGCTATTCTTGCATCATACGATAAGATTATTCAGTTATAGTCTACTTTGTTTTTTATAGTGTTGTTACACCTCAAATTTTTCCAAAAAAAAACAAAATGCACCCTGTGCAGAAGAGTACATGGAAAATGCACCCTGTGCAGAAGAGTACATGGTATGAACACTTTCATTAGCAAATCACCTAAAACACCATGTTTCCACACCAGGTAATAAACATTTTCTGCATGAGGTTATAGACATTTCTGCATGAGGGTTGGAAATTCCATTTTCAAACACCATGTTATAAACATTTTCTGCATGAAGGTTGGAAATTACAACACCATGTTATAAACACTTTCTGCATGAGGGTTGGAAATTCCATGTTCATTGGACACTAGCCCAATCCTGGACCCAACACAAATCCACGACTATTCGATCCAAAATGAATCTCAAGACCCAACTTTAGACGTGAGATTCAAATCCAAAATCTAACTTTCGGACCTGAATTAGATCCAAAACCCAAGCTTAGGTCCAAATCGAGGATTTCAAAGTCAAAATCTAAAACTGACATCAAAACAACAAAACTTGATGCTATCGAGTACCACATGTGCATGCATGGAACTTCCCTCTCTTTTATGCTTCGTTCTCGCATCAAGATGTGTTTTTTAGCTTAAATCACTCACTAGAATGCATCGGTGACCAATTGAACCCAATCCAGATTTAAAACAAGCCAAGAATCACTCAAAACGGAGTTGGCATAAATACACATTTATAAAACATGTTTTTCTCACTTGTCTTATTTTATTTTATGAACAGACCTGCTGAGGCTAGGGAGGCGAAATCCACCCCTTATTGGTCCATACAAGACAATAAGGGGGGCATTTTACCCCCCTTCATGTGAACTCAACGCAGCAGAGTCATGCCAGCATGCTGCCCACAGAATCGCGCGTTGCACGGTTGCACAAGGACGTGTTCGCGTGACACACGCGAGGCAGCATGCCATGCACTGATGCACCCAGCGTGCTACCGTGCAACACGCCTATATCTGCACAAGCCCCAATCTTAGCTAAAACTGCTCCAAGGGGCAATTTTGGCCTTGTTGGGTGGGCATTAGCCCTGCCCACACCCCAAAGGGGTATTTGAAGGGCTAATGGTCAATCCCACTTACTCAAAACCTATTTTAAAAAAAATCAAAAATTATTAAAAAATACTTGGAGTTCACATAAAAATGTTGTTAAATTAAAAAAAAAATCATGGGTTTTGGATCCAAAACTCTCTATAAATACCCCCACAATCTTCTCTCTTGGGCATGAGCTAATCCTTGGGGAATCTCTTGTGCTTTCTCACTTAAAAATCTAGAGTTTTCCTTAGCTCTCTCTCTTCATTTTTTTTCTTCTTCTCCAACCTTGGGAGCGAACTTCACCAAGTTCAAACTCTTCAAGGGGGCACGAGGAGACCTCTTGGGGGATATCTTCATCATCTTGGAGCTTCATCCGAGGCGACCCTAGGACCATTCAAAGGAAGAAACTCATTTCTAATATCATCTATGTTCGAGGTATGTAGTCCTTTTCTTGTTTTCGTTCATTTTCTCTTGTCACATCCTCATGGCTGTGCAAGAAAGCTTTAAAGATTTCCTCTCTGGAGTCAATAGTCACTCTTGAATGCACCAGAAGTATGAGCAAGGTGAAATAAATTTCATTTCTAATTTAATTCCAAAAATATAGTTGTCACATCGCCTTCTTCATCATTTATGTTTGAGATGATGTTTATGCATGGTTGATTAATTTTTCTTAATTAATGAGCAAATTCATAATAAAAATGAGCATTTGGGTTGGGATATTTTTGTATTCTTATGTTGATTTTTGGTGTTGTAATTTGTCCAACCCAAAAAAGCCCTTTACGAATATGTATATGTTAAAATGCTTATTCAAGTCATTCTCACATTTAGCTTCTTTCTTAATCATCTGATTAGGGAGCCCAATGAATGTTTTATTACATTGCTTGATTTTCTTCCATACACAATGGTGAGAGAAATATATTTTCTGGTAAGAAACGAAATAATTATGGTTTTATGTTCATGTATGAAAATATTTAAAATCATATTTCTCAAAAGAATTTTGAAAGCAAGAACCCTCTCTAATGAGGCCTAGGACACCTAGCCTAGGCTCTTGCATGAGCCCAAGTTCCTCTCCGGCCTACAAAGAAAAATCAAAGTTGGATATTTTCAAGTTATCTTTTGATTTTATATATATGTGTTATATACGTATATGTGCACATGACTATTTCCCTTTATCATTCTCCCTTTATGATTTAACATACTCTTTTAGAAATTTTAATATATGTAAATGAATATATATGTGTCCCACTTTCTCTCTCT